>JBBHKE010001484.1:0-77931 GCA_037447655.1 Zygnema cylindricum
CGTTTAGAATTTTGGATGTACCGACGGCCGCTACAGTACACCGCCAATCGCTATTAGCGTTGTGTGCGCTAATCCCGTCCCGCTTTTTTTTTCTTTTATTCTCAAATATAATTATCCACACTATTTAAAAAAACCATAATTCCTAATTAGAGTAATCGATTTCTTCGAAAATTTCCAAACTCCCAATTAGCGTAAACCACGCTAATTATTCGTATACGCTAAAGAAACTTCTACGCTAATAGCGATTGGCGGTGTAACAACCCTCCCTAACAACGCGCTTGGAGACGCCGCCAACAGGTGGGGAGAGGTCAAACTTTTTTTGGCAACTGTTAATGAAACTATTTTGAAAAGTAAAACGACAAAAAAAATTCCAGGATTGCCAGTCATTTGTATCTACGGTAAAAGCTATCCTTCTTACAACTTCGGTAATTTTCCCGTCTCCGCTGTCCGATGATACAATATATTGAAGGGAATTGCTAATCGCAGAGACGATTTTTGCTGCACGCAGGTACACCGCGCATCGTATTAGAGTAATGAAAAATTAGAGTAAAAAAAAAAATAATTAGAGTAATTTACTCTAATTTTGTACTAAACTGTTTCAAAAGGAATACTCTAATTTGCGGTGTACTCTAATTTGGCAAGCTAATATCCTCTACTGTAAATAGGGTATTCGTACAGAATGTTTCAAAACGTACAGTTTATCGTCACTTTGACGTTTGCATTACGCGGTTTGTTAAAACGCAGCTACATGATAATGGCCTGTTTTAAATCATTATTTGTACTTTGTTACTTATAAAAGTACAATTTTGCACGGTCGGACGTCGTCCGTACACCACACTATTTAAAACAAACATATATTAGAATTAAAAATGCTAATTAAACCTTACCTTAAATAGCATAATGAAAAAATTAGAATCATTTACTCTATTTGATGTGATAGAGTCGAAATTTCGAGCGACCGAATTAGAGTAATTTACTCTAATTACGATTCGCGGTGTAGTTGTCAGAAATTGAACATTTGAAGTACAGTTTCGTACAAGCTACGTACCTTTAAGTTCAGATTTGACGGTCAATCCGTCGAACAACTTTGACTGGCGGAATATTGTAACGGCGGTTAAAAAAGTGTCGCGCTTGCGAACGTCGACCGTCATTAAAAAAAAAAACAATTAACACGGCCGGCGCATATTAACTGTAACAAAACTGCGACAGCCACATATAAATAAATGGCTGCGCGCAGGTACACCGCGAATCGTTATTAGTGTCGAGGATTTTTTCGCCATTTTCTCCGTACGCACCATAGTTCAAAAGTACCCGTTTTTATGGTAGGCCTTTGGTAGGCGCACAAAACTTGGCACTAAACTCGCGTAGAGTTGGCATACTGTATGCGTGTGCGTTGTGGACACTCTTGTACGAACGTACGAATCTGACGTAGGATCATAGTAAAGCGCACTTAAATTTTATAGCAAATTGACACGGCGTAGGATGACATTCCGCGGGAAAGAAAACCCGGATTTTATGTTTTTTATAGTCCCATATTGCCTGGTTGGTCAATTTGCGGCTTTATTTAGTGTGGCCTTCAAAATTGCAGACGTTAATATGACAGATAGTCCTATCGTAAGTTGTGTTATGGGCTTTTCATGTGATCTACTTAGATCGCCTACTTTGATCAGCGACCGTCCGATCGTCCGAATCTGACGGTTAAAACAAAAAATACCTCATAACTCACAAAAAAAAAAAATATCCGAATGTTTTTCAAAATTTAGACATGACGTTTAATTCTCTATCAATCGGTGTGCAACTCAACCCTGATACTATTTTTTTTCATTTTTCAACCAATACAATATGGGTCTTAAGGTCATATTGTATGTTTTACATACAATAGGCATATTATATGGGCCTACTTTTCACCTACTTTTGAACTATGGTACACACTTGTCGTATTTTCAATTTGAGACGTAAATCGGAAGCTGAGTATGTTACCTTTCAATTGCAACCGTCAGATCCACAATCCAACATGTGTGTACGGGAAAAGATGTTTTAAGTGGCGAAAAAAACCTCGACACTAATAAAGATTCGCGGTGTAGTTTATCACTTCACGTGAGCTCCACTATGAGATCACACACCGACATTTAACTTATCGTATACGCATCGTATTTACGCTATACGATATTTATACGAGGGTAGGCTTTTTTATTTCGTAAGAAGTTTATTTCGTTTCGTGCGAGTTTATACATGTTGTACGTCGTCCTTTAATTTGTGTCCAAGTTTAGTGTAAAGGTTTGCGAGTATAGTAGATTTCATTTTTGCGTCTAAGTCAAATGTCGGTGTGTGATCTCACAGTGGAGCTCATTATATGTGGCTTCCGGAGTTTTGTTATAGTAAATTTTCGCCGGCTGTGTTAATTGTTTTTTTTCATGACGGCCGACGTTCGCAAGCGCGACACTTTTTTGACCGCCGTTACAGTATTCTGCCAGTCAAAGCTGTTCGACAAATTAACCGTCAAATTTGAACTTAAAGGTACGTAGCTTGTACGAAAAAGTACTATAAATGTACAATTTCTGACAACTACACCGCGAATCGTAATTATAGCAATGAAAAAATTAGAGTTAAAAAAGAGAAAAAAATATATAATTATTTACTCTAATTTGTGTGATACTAGTTTAGTTAAGTACTCTAATCTGGCGTGCTAATATCTTCTAATGTAAATAAGGTATTCGTACAAAATTTGACAAAACGTACAGTTTATCGTCACTATGACGTTTGCACTACGCGGTTTCTTTAAACGCAGTTACATGATAACGGCCTTTATTAAATCATTATTTGTATTTTTTTACTTAAAAAAGTACAATTTTGCACGGTCGGACGTCGTCCGTACTCCACCCTATTTAAAATAAGCCTATATTAGAATTAAAAACGCTAATTAAACCTTACCTTAAATAGTATTATAAAGAATTTAGAATCTCTTACTCTATTTAAGGTGATAGAGTCAGAATTTAGGACGACCGAATTAGCGTTAATTACTCTAATTACGATTCGCGGTATACCACCGCGTAGCAAAAATCGTTTATGCGATTAGCAATTCTCTATAATGAATGGTTAAGAGATCCGATATATCGATAATAGATTTGTTGTCGCCGATATATAGGTAGACATCTATTATTTAGTACACCGTGAATTGTTATTAGCCTTATGTACTTTATATCGGCACCGCAAAATTTTGACATTGATACCTTAAATAAAATGAATTACACTATTTAAGGACGTGAACCATAATCTGCCACGTCTCCTGGCATTAAAATATAATGAATGACGATAATTTTTTCTTAACACTAATAATTTCTATACGCTAATAACGATTAAAGGTGAACTATACATTACACCGTGAATCGTTATTAGCGTATTGAACGCTAATTCGTGTACCTTTTTTTTTCAAATTCTCAAATAGAATAATCCATACTATTTAAAAAAACTATATTTCCTAATTAGAGTAGACAATTTCTTTGAAAATTTTCAAATACCCAATTAATTTGTTATTAATTCCCAATTAGTAACTGTAATTATTCTTATACGCTAAAAAAACTTGTACGCTAATAAAGATTTAAGGTGTACTGTACATAGCATCCTACTGAATACTGCAGTACATGATCTCATGTCACGTAACACCAATCGAGTGTAGAGCGAAAGTACAGAATTCCAGTCCAGAGCGCAACACCGATGCACAGAAAAGTAATGTCAATGACAAGTCTTTATTGCAAAAATTGCGATGGAAAAACCATCTGGGTATAAAAGGAGTAAAACTATAAAAAATATGAAAAGTACAGTACTGTACACCGCGAATCGTAATTAGAGTAAATTACTCTAATTCGGTCGCTCGGAATTTCGACTCTATCACATCAAATAGAGTAATCGATTCTAATTTTTTCATTATTATAATTTAGGTGAGGTTTAATTAGCGTAAAAAAATATAATATAGGTTATTTTTAAATAGTGTGGAGTACGGACGACGTCTGATCGTGCAAAATTATACTTTTATAAGTATAAAGGTACAAATAATGATTTAATAGAATCGCGCTCGCACGTGAAATCGCACTAAACAAAAAAATCAATCACATCGAAAAAAAGCCGTCCGCATCACTCTCGTCCGTCGACAGCATCGTCGTCAGTGTGAACATTAACTGACATTCAATGCGACAAATATTATTAGCGTCATGATGACGTCAATTATATACCGGACTGACACATTTTGTACTTCTACGTAATTTAGTGTTCATAATTATCGCGCACATAGTAATCGCCGACATAACCCAATATAGAATAACTAAATAAATTAGAGTAAACTTCATAGTTGAAAAAGCTCTACCACATAAATTAGCGTCAATTACTCTAATTGTTTTTTTTTTGTTTTTTTACTCTAATTTTTTCATTACTCTAATTACGATTCGCGGTGTACTGTACACCGCCAATCGCTATTAGCGTTGTGTACGCTAATCCAGTCCCGCTTTTTTTTGTTTTTATTCTCAAATAGAATTATCCACACTATTTAAATAAAGCCCTAATTCCTAATTAGAGTAATCGATTTCTTCCAAAATTTCCAAATTCCCAATTAGCGTACACCACGCTAAATAATAGTATACGCTAATCAAACCTACACGCTAATAGCGATTGGCGGTGTACTGTATCATACAGTGCGGACAAGTGTATTATACTATTATGTCCTTCTGGTCTTCTTTTCAGCTTTTCTTTATCTAGAAATAAGGCGTACGATTCCAGGCAAATGCCAATCACGACAGAATGTTCAGGTCATTTTGGTAAAATAAAGACAGTACAGTACTGTGCAGTCGTATATGTACGAATAAATCCTGAATGCTCACAAAGACTTTAACACTTTTTGTCTTTTTCCCAAATTTCATATGCACGCTTCTTCAGAGTCAGACGAAATGGTTGACCGAGAGGCGGCAATAGGGAAACTGATTTGTAGTCGGCACAAGAGTCTACGTCATCGAGTAAAAAAATGGACAGAGTTCGTACAGGATTGGGGTACCAAGAGCCGAGTACTGTACACCGCCAATCGTTTTTAGCGTTGTGTACACTAATTCCGTCCCACTTTTTTTTTGTTATTCTCCATTAGTGTAGTTCATTCTATTTTTTTCTTTATTCTATTTAGGGTTTATTTTCAGTACGATGTCTCTTAAATAGAGTGGTATACGGTCATTGTCGGACCGTACATAAATGTACCTTTTTAAGTTAAGAATACAATAAATTAGTTTTAGTAACCGCGGACGCATGAGAATGTGCGTTCTAAAAAGGAAAAAAAATCAGGTCGTTTTAAATCCCGCTCGCACATATTCTTCCGACAGCCGCGTTTTGACTGTGTGAATGTGTTTTGTACGAATACCTATATTAGTGTAAGCATGTTTGCGACCGACATTCTATTTTCAAAGCTCCAAATTACCATAATCAAACAATTAGAATGTATAATTTTTTCCAAAATTTTCAAATTCCTAAATAGCGTACACCACTGTAATTATTTTTATACGCTAAAAAAACTTACACGCTAATAACGATTGGCGGTGTAGTATCCGAGGAGGATTACCTTTGACCGTTCAAAAGCAGACGGATTGTTCACTACCGGCGCGGGTCTAGCCGTCTAATCAGTTGAAGACAGCAAGCGAGTGTGACTGGCATATAAAATTAAAAAGTCTCCCAGCCGCTCTTGGCGCCGCTCTTGACGCCGCTATTGGCGCCGCTCTTGACGCCGCTCTTGGCGCCTCTCTTGGCACAACTCTTTTGTTCCCCACTGTTCCAAATGTACATCGTGATTATCTTGTGAAGTTGTGATCGACTTGTGATTAATATTGTCGAGGGGTGTCCCCATGTAGTCGATAACTTGAAATTTTAATTTGGACTTTATTGAAGATTCTCCGTACTACTTTGAAGAGCGTTCCCACTTCACAAACTCCGAATGTTCCGTAATGAAATTGGTACTTTGAAATGTGACGTTTATAGACGTGGGTACAGTTTTTGACGATTGAAGACGACTGCGAAACTTCCGACGAATGTTGACGTACGCAAAAATAGCGAGAGTTTGTCGACGTCTGCAAATCACTTTACGATTGGCGACGTCTCGAAAACTACAACGTGAGTCGTAATTAGCTATAATAACGCTAATTCGGTGCCGCCAAATTTTGACCCTCGAACCCAAAATATAATAAATAACTCTAAATGTTCTTTTACATTATTTAAGGTACTTTTGAATTAGCGTTAACAACTCTAATATAGCGTCGTTTTAAATAGTGTGGCGTACTATTGGTGTCTGACCGTGCAATATTGTACTTTATTGAGTAGAAAAGTACAAAAAAATAGTGTTGGGAATCAAGGACCACTTGCCGATATTCGACATGTACTTAATTTTAGGTGCCCGATAATCGATATATGGAAGAGCTAAATATCGCGATATTTTACCGATAAATCGGTTCGATATGTCGATTTATTTTGTCGTGATATATCAAAGCTTTTTCTCTTATTTTTTATATCTATTCGTACGTGTTGGTGTCCCCGTTTTCATTTTACTTTTTGGTTTGTATAGTTATTTTTGTAGTTTTATCACACATAATGCTTGAAGTAGTTCATGGTATTTTCCCTCCCATGCTGCGTCCTTTCCCTTGGGAATCCATGGAGAAAGGTAAAAATGTAACCATTCTATAATAGTAATTGCTAAAAATAGATAAGCATCAATGTAATGCTTCTTGCCTGTAGATCGGTAAGTAATCCTGGCTGATTGGTAAGTATTCCTGGTTGAAACGAACAATCTGCAAAAAAAACAAATTTTGTCAGGTCAGGATTTCACTAAAATAGTGTGAGTTTTTTCTTTTGAAAATTTGAAGTTATGTATGTACTAATTATATGAAGTAATAATTTTTCTTCGGATACATTTTGTGTCGCCTACCTTCAAATAACGTAACAAAATTCACGTCATACGTGGCGTATCAGACAATTTTTGTTTTCAATAAAATAGTATGTTATACTGAGAATTAAATTTAAAAAGTACTATATATCGCAAAATATATCGCGATAATTTTTTGTAGTCCCGGTAAGATATATCGAGGCCTCCGACCGATCAATAGTTGATGTATCGAATATCAGAATTCTCGCGCTATGATTTTATCCGGTACCTAACAATACAAATAATGTTCAATACAAGGCCTAATCATGTAATTGTGTTTTCACAAACCGCCTTGTGCAAACGTCGTAATGACATTAAAATGTACGTTTTGTCAAAATTTGTACTTGTACCTAATTTACTGTAAAGATAATCAGCGCAGATAATTATTACGGAAAGAAACCCACATTAGAGCTAATTAGAGTAAAATTGATAAATTAGAATATATATATATATATATATATATATATATATATATATATATATATATATATATATATATATATATATATATATTTTTTAGATAACAAGCAAAATGCAAATTAGAGTTAACAACACTAATTATTTGTTTACACTAAATATTTCTTAACGCTAATTACGATTCACGGTGTAACGACGAATGTACATGTCTACACATACAAATGATTTCGACTCCCTTTTCATCGTAATGTGTCCAATGAATTGAGATTCCAAACTCTTCATAATGACATCGTAATGTTGTCCGTGACATTGCAAACGTAAAATACCACAGTAACTGACTTTTCCGGCTGCATAAAACCACGCAATTTTGTTTTTCACATTTTATTCTTTTTCCACACCTGCTACGAAAAACTAATGTATTTCGGAAAAATTCCAAATAATCCTTTATCCTTGGACGTTTTTGCGAGTGCTTCTCCGCAACTTGTTCACAAAAAACCAAATTCGACAGCTATACATTGTATGAAGTTTGTGTAAGAGACACGACCAGCTATATCTAACAGGTTTGGACAGCAAAGGCAACCACTACCGATTAACGAACTTCTTAATAACAAGTAAGTTAAGAGTTACATAACACATATATATATATATATATATATATATATTTATATATTGTATTAATCCCATGAAATACAAACGAGGGGAGAATTCAAATATCAAATTGAATTTTGGCAAAAATTAAAGTCGACGATCTTTGTGTTTCGCACAAAATGTGAGGGAATAAACCACAAAGAATAAATAAAAAATGAAATATAAAGATAAAAAAAATAATGGGTTTAAAAAATAAAGAGAATCTCCAAATGAATTTCATATGATAATTGTAATATGACTTGAAAATTGGAAATGTAACTAAAGGTAACACATGAAAGAAGAAACACCGTACTAAAGTTAATCATATAAATTTAGAATATACAATAGAATTGTATTTTAAATGACTTTTCAAAATTTCATCCAAATTTAAATTCAAACTAAAATTTATATCACTATTGTTAGTGAGGATAGAATTAAATATCCAAAGAAAAATCGGTGAATTGAAAAACAAATGGGGGAATAAAAAAAACATTAAAGGGTATGCATTATATTCCAAGACGACACCAGAACAAAAAAAATCGATTTGTGACATTGATGACTCAAAATGTTATTCTTACATCGATGACGGTGTTGCAAATGATTTTGAGAAACACATTGCCACCATGATTTAACGACCACCACGACCACTGAATGGTACAAAACGTTATTGCAAAAGTTATGCACCACACTCTAACAAAGTGTATCCAACAAAACACCAACTTCCAAGGTGATATGATTAAACACTGTTGTATTGAATCAAAGAGTATACATTGGGTGGACGAAGATTTACCACGTTACAGCGAGAAACGATTTCAATAATCATTTTGACGAAAAAAAATCACGGGTCCAGTTTGTAGTAAACAAATAAAAAATTGACTTGAATACAAACCCTTTGCCCGAATTTATAAAATATTTGTAATAGAGATTAAGCGCGGAGAAACAAATTCAAATAACATAGTTGCGATAGAGATATCAAAGTAGGATCACACGTAATTATGTGGAGTTTAGTGATGGACGATCAATCGCAGCAAAGATATTTCTTGAACACATGGTGGGATTATCAAAAGGCTTAGGCATTGAATTAGATAACCGAAAAAAGAAGAAATTCAAGACTACAAAAAAATTGAGGAAGATAAAAGGTTGTCAATTTATGTAGAAGCTATAAACTTTATACATATACAGATTTCAATACGGGGTCAAATGTCATCAATCGATTATTTCGATGCAAAACATTGTTTTTATGAAAAACATAATTATTGTACTATACGTCATCATAGGATAAAATTTGTTAACCTAACTTTAGGCTCTTTTAGGTTAATGTATAACTCAAAAACTTTTAAAAAGTCCAAATTGGTTATGCATTTCTTCGGCACATAATAGTTTGGATATTTATTAAAGTCGCTCAAACCGTTATTTGTTTTTCTCATATAATGTTCCAACATTTCAGCAAATTCTTTCCACATATGTGAGGGGTTATTTTGTTTAACCTTGCCCACATCTCATTTCCTCTTCCATGGCGTTGTGAACTTATCTTAATCTAGAGGCGAATAAAGTCCTCCATCTTTCTTTTCACTTCCACCATTATTTTCACCTCCTTCATCTTTAACCTCTTTCCTTTTGTTCTCCTCACATACACCTTTTCTATATCCATTATTGTGCTTAGAATTGCCACCCATATTTGGTTCATTTACATTACGTTTTTGGCTCTTTGGATTCTCTTCCAACATCACCGTATCTTCTTCTTCTTCTAAATTATTTTCAAATTTTGGCGCATCGTCGCAAGTGTCCTATGTGACTTTTCGATGTACTCAATCCCTCATGGGAAGCTATGATTTCCATTTTTTCAAATAATTCATTTGATAGGAGTGAGGCAAACCTATGTCATTTTTGTCGTTTCTTTCCATGGTAAAATATGACGTTATGCCGCTTTTAGAAACGTAATCCCTACTTTTTTTTAATTCATTAGTTAGAGTTTACACTCATATCATTTTTGGTTTACCCTACTTCCCTTCATTATTTTAGAAATTTACCCTTATTACTCCCAAATTTTGTTTTCGCACTCGCTACCGGTTAAAGCTGTCTACGTTTTGTTTCTTTTGTCGAACATCATGTAGTATTCTACAACTGTTAGGCTATGACCCCATGTACTTCTAACTTAGCAAACTTACTTTGTATTCTAACTTGGATCCGTCAAATCCAGTTTTCAATTGTTCCTATATGTAAAAACGAAATAGTAACTTAAATTTGTGACGATTGTATACGTCAACAACAACTGTGTGTTTTGTCAACGTCTACAATTCGTATTGTCACAACTTATTTTTGGTAACTGTGTGTTGTAATTTTGTGACCTCCATTAGTACACACAATATGCAACTTACTTGAAGCTTTTTAGATAATTTTATGTGCCTCCCTTCCCCTTAGAACAACTACCACCTTGGTAAACAAAAACTCTTACCTCCTTCACCTCGGTGAAGGTTAGACTCCTTTGAGCTTAATGGAAAAAGCTTTACTCAAAACGCCCAACCAGATTAATAATCATTCGGCAAAGATGCCTGTTTTTATACAAGCTCTCTAGGAGAGAGGTGGCTACTTGCCCAAAATGTCTAAGTCCCAAACCCTTCTCTAAACCCTTTAGTGCAAAAGCATGGAACTGACTGTACAACACAGATAGGAATTACGCCCGATATATTTTTTCTACGACCACTATACGATATGGCTATGGAGGGGAAGCATGTTACCTTTAGACCCATTTGCGTGTTTTCTGTGAAGTTTACAAGCTACTTGCAGGCCACCACGTGCCGTTTGGTGACATGGCGACTCCAAATAGCCAAGGGGGTCATTCCGCAATAACGGCTTGGATAGGAGCCTTCCGATGCTAATCGGCTTTTAATGCGCTCCGTCGAAATTAAGTCTTTGCATCACTAAATTTCGTGCGGTCCATACGAGTATCCGTGTGGCTGCAAAATCCCTTAGTGAATTTATGTTACAACCCCACAACTCAGTAGATAAACTTAATCCACTTGTTTTGTTTATTTAGTTATCAAACCCTATATAGGTCGACACATGTCATAGAATATATCAAAAATATTGCGGCTAGTCTGGCAGTTTGTAGGGACCAAAATCAAATCTTTGGCCTGTCTCTTTATTGCAAAGAGGTGATCCCTTTATTTTCTTCTGGCTGCTCAAGCAGCCATGGCTCTATATCTCTCTCACCGATCTTCAATGATTGCAAAAAATATGGTGACTGGAGGGAGGGAATGTAAAGCTTGACGGCCCAATGAGACTTTTTTTTCTTGCTACACACTCACCTAGAAAATACAATATATAAACCTCAGATTTTATCACTCCCCTTATTTTCTAATCACTCTTTTCTTTGAGTGTACAGTGTTCCCTACAAAATTTTAGTTTAAAAGTTGGGACTAGCTTTGTCATCATATCTGCCACAATTTCCCTATTTGGTTTATACTCCAAACTCACAATTTTGTTCTCGTCCTTTTCTCACACAAATCTCAGCCTTAGCTTAGCTTTGAAATGGTATTTTGGATTAACTCCTATTGCAATGGCAGCTTGATTATCACACAACACTTTTTGAACTCCAATCTTCATGAACCCAAGTTCTAACAAAAACGACTTCACCCACATTAGCTATTTGACAGTAGTGCAAAAGGCCATGTACTCAGCCTCCATAGTGGACTGAGCAATAAAACACATATCCAGACGTACACCTTCTCGCATGAACATCCCTATAGCTGGCATCAATCATAGTGGTGATGTTAGTATTCTCTCCTCCCAAATGCAACCAAAGATGTTTCGTTACTATCAGATATCTCACAACCCTTTTGGTTGCCTCCCAATCTTGAAGTTTCGCTTCATTATGACTTTTACTGAGGACCCCAAGTGTTGCAGTTATGTCTAGCCTGGTACAATTCATGAAATATATCAAACTTCCTATGACATGTCTTTAAAGAATTGACTTCATAAACTGTCTCTGTTTTGGACTCGTTTCTTCATCAAGAATGATTACACCTCCTTCGACACTCCCATCACTTAATTTCTTCAAGTCAATGAGAGTGGTACAGCTGTTTGCCTTATCTATATAAAACTTTTATAACATATTTATAATTGCCTTTTTCTTATTTGACGTGATTACTTTTTTTTCTCTATCTCTCTCCATTTGAATTCCTAAGATATATCTTACCTCCCCTGAGTGTTTCATTTGGAATCTACTTCTCAAATATTTCTTTAACTTATTAACATTTTCCATGGACTTACTTAATACCTGCAAATCATCTACATATATGGCAATTAGAATATCTCCCTCCTCATCCTCAAACATGTAAATAGAGTGGTCAGAGCTGATTCTGACAAATCCCAAATTGGTTAGAAATTCATCCAATTTCTTGTTCCATTGCCTATGAGCCTGTTTCAATCGATACAAAGAAATAATAAGTCTGTAAACTTTACTCTCCTCTCATTCCTTTACAAATCATTATGGCTGCTTAATATGAATCTCTTCCTCTAACTCACTATTGAAGAATGCCATTTTAATGTTCATTTAATGGATTTCGATATCTTCCGCTGACGCTTGATAAGGGAGAATCTTAACAGAGCAAAAGTGTACAATCCGAGTAAAAGTCCCTTCATAGTCAATCCCCTCTTTTTGGGTAAAACCCTTTGCTACCAATCAAGTTTGCCAAGAATCTAGTTTTCTACCTCTCGATGGTATTATTTGGGATTAATTTATGTTTAAACTCCTATTTGCACCCAATTTGCTTTTTGTCTAGAGGACACTCCACTAACTCCTATGTACTGGCTTCCATTATAGAAGCCATCTCATCATTAATGGCCCTAATCTATGTGTCATTATTTGGACTACTCACTACCTTTCATCACGATGTGACAACTTTGTTAACTTGTGAGCTACTTGTTTTTTTTGCAGCCTCTTGTTGCTCTTTTGTCCTCCCTCAAATTCAAAAGCTAGAATGGAGGGTAATCTCAGATTCTTTTAAACCGTTCCATCTTTTCCACTATCCATAGGTACTGGCTCCTCTTCCTCCATGTCCGCGAACTCTGCCGGAGCTTGTCGATTCATTGGAGTCTCCTCGTTGGTCTACGTTTCTTCCAAATCTGCAAGAATCTGATGACTGACCTTACTTTCAAAAAAATCTAACTCTTCCCTCACTTTTTGAGTCAAATCTTATTCTAATTATTCTACAGTGTATGAAGAGATCTATTGACTTCCCTTCATTGTTGTTCTTAAAATGTTAGTTTCGTGCGTACGACACACTTTGTGCGCACGCGACGTTTCGTGCGTAATTTATTAAATGAATTTAATGTGGTTGTACAAATGGATTTTCGGGTTGGGGGAGAAGCATAATTAATTGAAGTTCGACGTACGAAATAAGAATTTGAGTGGCACGAACCAACACACGTAATTTATGGAACGCGTTGGAGAAATGGACGGCGAATCGCGAAGCGATCCGACGTAAGATATTCGAAGAGGTTGAAATGGTGCGTCGCACGTACAAAACATAATGTGACGGTGGCATTTATGGAAATGGATGCGACGGTTCAAAGAATCTTATTTGACAGGTGTACTTTAAATTGGCGTAATTTATGGCGAAGTACGTAATTGCGGTATGGACAAATTTGGATGGTTTGACGTCGTTTTGTAAAGTGGACTTTGGGACCACGTGGCGTGACATCGAGGGGGCCGAATAAAAGCTACGAACAGCGGACAAAGGCAACCGTAATTTTTCATGGAGCGGGGACGCGAAATCGCATCAAATCACAAGATGTACATTTTGGACGTCCCGGATTGTTTGACGAAATTTGAGGAGTTTCGTTGAGTGACTCAGCATACGATTTTATGAGATTGTGTGTACTTGTAAATATTTGTAACAACAGCGGTTTGTCTTTTTGTGTATTAGTTCATAGTGTAGACTTATTTATTCTGACATGCTTTGAATTATTGGGGTATACTCACATTAAATTAAGTAGATGGTAGATTACGTACTGCTGGTATTCCTCCGTACATTTAGTAGTGAACCTGAGTACAAACTTGTAGGACTTAGTTTATTTAAGTATCACAGTTAAGTTTAACAAAGCCATGGGTGACTGTTTTTCTGCAACTTTGACCTGATGGTGTGATCACCCTGATTGATATTTTTGTATGAATTTTTGTAGAGATATTCTTTGACCTACAAAATATATGTGTGTAAAGTTTAATTCTGTTTTGTCAATTCTGTAGATGTCTGTGGGAAGTCTACTTGGTTAGTTTGAGAAGTTGTCAGCTGTTTTTGGGAAACTCTGGAGCTTATATCTTCTAGATTCCTTGGTGTATGTAGGTGTAACTTTGGGAGTTTACTGTGTCTATGATATAATGCATATTGCTGCATTTTGAGGTTATTTTGTTCACTTTGGAGTAATCTGTGCTGTCTGAAACACAACTGTTTTGGGGTAGTCTGTGGGTGTATTCCGTGTGTAATCCATGGCTGAAATAGGCTATGGACAACAGGTTATGGGCTCACGCCCATGGCTACCCATATTTGATGGATCTAACTATCACTACTGGAAGTGTGTGCTCGAGAGCTACTTCGAGATGATGGAGCTAATGGATGTGGTGGATGGTACTCTGGCAAAAACATCAAGCGATGACATATCTAAAGTTAAAAAATGCAGCTGAATTATGGAAATGCCTAGAATGTAGGTATTAAGAGACTTCTGTGTATCACTGGTTTAGTAGTGCCACTAAACTTTTTGGATATAAGTATGTAGGCGGAAGCATGGTGGAATATTGTACTGGTATAGAAAGATTGTTTGAAGAAAATGCTTTAGCAAGAGGATGCTTTACAGATGCTCTACAAGTTGTTTTATAAATGAGAGGATTACCTAGTGACTATACAGATGCATCAAAAAGAATAGCCCAAATCGCTAAAAACGATTGGAATTTAAGCAAAGCAATCCGCATAGTGTTAGAAGAAGAAGATTCGAAAAAGTTTTTTGAGAGGAATATAGAGGTCTCTAAGTCTCAGTTTCAAAAAATTAGAAATAATAGTGAATCCTGTTGTTCTACAACCACCGGTGCAGGTGGAGGAGCAGCAGTAGTAGTAGAAGTAGACATGATACACTCTCAGAAGCTATCAAGAATCCTACCAAACAACTGTTCTTAAGTGCTCACCAATTCTTATACAAGCATCCAAACCTCACAAAACTCTATCAGAATATAGAATAGCATAAACACTAATAACTCCCAAAGTTGCGGCACAATTGACTTGATAAAACTCAAGATATAATACTCAAAAGTTTCCCAAAAAGTGTCCTCAGTTTTACTACTTGGAAGTCTGGATACATAATATGTTCTGAGTCCTAAGTCTTATAACTTTGTTGAACTGGCAACACCAGTGTACTTGAGAGGTACATCAAATCACCAAGCTACCACTAATCTGTCAAGCTACCACTGAGCTATCACTAAGCTACCACTGAGCTATCACTAAGCTACCACTGAGTTACCCACTAAGTTAACTAGAATCGTATCTATCGCAGTTGCTCTATCCTGTACAGAATCACATTAAGAATATCAGACGCTGCGTTGTCCGTACGGACCATATCAAATATAATCGTGGTTGCGTTGTCCTGTATGTGTTGCAGCTTCGCTGCTGCGCTGCTATGCTGTATAGCAGCTGCGCTGCTCTGTTTGCTCTGCTGCTGCGCTGCTCTGCTGTATAGCAGCTGCGCTGCTCTGTTTGTATAGCAGCTGCCCTGCTCTGTCCGTATAGCAGCTGCGCTGCTCTGAGACTGAAAGCTTTCCAAAAAGACAACAAATTCGGAAATAGACTTAAAAATTGTTTTTACTGTAAAGATTTAGGACATACCTTCAGGGTATGTTTGTCATATCAAAGTGCATGTGATACAAGAAAAATTAGAGATGGAAGGGACAACAACCGAGGACGACCCTCAACAAGGAGGAAAATAAGTGCTTTTGTGAACGAGGGTCAAGATTCGGCCGGTGACAAAAAGCTTACACCTTTTGTTGACGAATTTATTTACTTACCGACTATCAATATCTTTCCGAATATGGTGAAAGAGGAAGGAAGGGGAAAATTTGTTGTCACCGAAAGTGGAGTGGAGAAAGAGGTAACAGAAAAGGATTCGGCCAGTGTCAATGTTTCCAGTGATAGATTGGTGAGTGAAACAAAGAAAGGGGTTATTGAAATAGGAGGAGTTGAAGGAAGTAAAGGGCACTCGAAAGTGGAAGTGGAAGGAATTGAAAATAGCGTGGTCATCGAAGATAGTGTGGAGAAAGAAGAGAGTGAAAAAGACTCGGTGTTTGTGATTCTATCTTGTGATAAATTGGTGAGTGATAAGGAATTACAAGAGGAAGAGGTTATTGAAGTGAGAATAGTAGAACGAAGTGAAGGTGATTCGAAAGTGGAAACTGAAAATAATTTGCATGAGGAGATTAATACACTTAGAGAAGGAGAGAGGAAAAATGTTCAGAAAATTGGAGTAAGAGAGGACGTCTATAATATTGGAAAAGAAAACAAAAGTTCGAAAATTGAGGAAATACCGAAATTTATTAAGAAAACAAAGAAAATAAGTAGATGTCAAAGGATAAACTGTAGAAGGAAACATGTGCAGAAAGTGGTCAAAAGAAAACATCGTGAAAAATAACTTTAGGAAGGAAATTATCTTTTAGCTTCAGTAATCTTTTGGGGAATTTCGGATTTAGCACTTTGATTTTTTTGAAATTCTTTGAGAAGGAAAGTTTTACTTTTGAATACAAAAAAAAAAAGAAGAAAAAAAAAAGGTAGTGAAAACAATGGTGTGTTTAGGAAGGACAGATTTTAGAAGACATGGCAGGAGACAGCTGGAGCAGTGGTGACGTCAGCTGAAGCAGTCGTGACGTAAGCGGAAGCAGTGGTGACGTCAGCAGAAATATGGGTGACGTTTGAAGTAAAGGAGAAGGGGAGTAAATTTGGAGGTACAAAAAGGCACAATTACACTTGCCACGGTGCATGTTTTATTCCGGGTGCACGAAACTAAAATTTCGGGGAGTGTTGTTCTTGAAATGTTAGTTTCGTGCGTACGACACACTTTGTGCGCACGCAACGTTTCGTGCGTAATTTATTAAATAAATATAATGTGGTTGTACGAATGGATTTTCGGGTTGGGGGAGAAGTAAAATTAATTGAAGTTCGACTTACGAAATAAGAATTTGAGTGGCACGAACCAACGTACGTAATTTATGGAATGCGTTGGAGAAATGGGCGGCGGATAGCGAAGCGATCCGACGTAAGATATTCGAAGAGGTTGAAATGGTGCGTCGCACGTACAAAACATAATGTGAAGGTGGCATTTATGGAAATGGACGCGACGGTACAAAGAATCTTATTTGACAGGTGTACTTTAAATTGGCGTAATTTATGGCGAAGTACGTAATTGCGGTATGGACAAATTTGGATGGTTTGACGTCGTTTCGTAAAGTGGAATTTGGGACCGCGTGGCGTGACATCGAGGGGGCCGAATAAAAGCTACGGAGGACGGACAAAGGCAGCCGTAATTTTTCATGGAGCGGGGACGCGAAATCGCATCAAATCACAAGATGTACATTTTGGACGTCCCGGATTGTTTGACGAAATTTGAGGAGTTTCGTTGAGTGACTCAGCATACGATTTTGTGAGATTGTGTGTACTTGTAAATATTTGTAACAACAGTGGTTTGTCTTTTTGTGTATTAGTTCATAGTGTAGACTTATTTATTCTGACATACTTTGAATTATTGGGGTATACTCACATTAATTTAAGTAGATGATAGATTACGTACGGCTAGTATTCCTCCGTACATTTAGTAGTGAACCTGAGTTTAAACTTGTAGGACTTAGTTTATTTAAGTATCACAGTTAAGTTTATCAAAGCCATGACAAACTGCTTTTCTGCAACTTTGACCTGATGGTGTGATCACCCTGATTGATATTTTTGTATGAATTTTTGTAGAGATATTATTTGACCTACAAAATATATGTGTGTAAAGTTTCATTCTGTTTTGTCAATTCTGTAGATTTCTGTGGGAAGTCTACTTGGTTAGTTTGAGAAGTTGTCAGCTGTTTTTGGGAAACTTTGGAGCTTATATCTTCTAGATTCCTTGGTGTATGTAGGTGTAACTTTGGGAGTTTACTGTGTCTATGATATAATGCATATTGCTGCATTTTGAGGCTATTTTGTTCACTGTGGAGTAATCTGTGATGTGTGAAACACAACTGTTTTGGGGTAGTCTGTTGGTGTCTTCCGTGAGTAATCCATGGCTGAAATAGCCTATGGACAACATTCATCGATGACAACTAAGTGCTTAACCATTATGATATCTTTCTTCCCGAGACCATAGACTAGGTATCCCTTGAGATCCTCATCTTAACCACTAAACATCATAAATTTCCCTTAGCATCTAGTTTCTAATTGTTTCGGTTACAATTGAGACTATACACTTGACTCCAAAATACTTTCGATGAGATACATCCGGCTTCCTCCCAACCCATCTCTCGTAAGGTGTTTTTCCATTTATAGGTGACGTAAAAATTCTTTTATTGATGTAATATGCAAAGTTCATTGCTTCAACTTGAAAGCGTTTTCCTATTTTTTTATCCGTAAGCATACTTTGTGTAGTTTTGTGGCCGCCATTGGAACAAAAAATTAGCAGACTATCAGAAGCCCTCTTAGAAAAAGTATTCTTTCTCACTTTGTTAAAGAATAACAGTCAGTCTGAACCCCAACATATTTTACTTACCTCACCCTTGTGAGGACGCGACTCCCTTGAGTTAGACGTAAAAGAAATCTCCAAATTTGTTAAATTGAACAGTTAATTATTTGAGGTCAAAGTTGGCCTTTTGCATACAAGCTCACTAGGAGAGAGACGACTGCCTTAGTTCTTTTGAAATTCTTTGGTCTTCATTAACCCACAAAATGAACAGCCTATGTAAAGCCTCTAAGATAATATTTGCCCCTTTCACTTTCCCACTGAATAAGTGCCATCAAGGCACACAAATATTCTGACCTCCCTCACCCCTGTGAGGACAAGATTCCCTTGAGTCAAACGCAAAAAGAATCACTAAATTTTTTCCCCTGAGCAGTATGTTATGGATGGCCAAAGATGGCCTATAAATACAAAAGGTCACCTAGAGAGAGGCGCCTCAAACACGCTAAGTCCATTAACTCTTGCTCATAAGTACCTACTACTTTACCCTTGGCCAATCAAGAGAGTGTATAACATAAGAAGGTATAGTGTCCGATTGTACTTCTTGTACGACCATTGTACTACATGGCCTTTTGGTTGACAACTTGTCAACTTGGGAGACATCGTTCCTCCTCCCATCTTTTCCGACGTCCAATGATGTGGCACCACGTGGCACAACGTGGTGCGCAATCTGAAAGCTGCCAAAGATTTATTTGGGTTTGGCGGGGGCGATGACGTCCGTCGAATCATGTTTTTTACACGGTTAGATTTGCATCCGCGAGCGTCGTTTGACTATAGATGTCGTTTTGCCAATTTTGGTTTGTTTAAGGAAAAGTAATGTTTGCGTGAAACTTTAATCAGTTAACGAACCATATATGTTTATCGTTTTGTTAACACCTAAATAGTTAAGGCTGATGTCTACATAGTACTACGTAGACCTAGGTTCAAATCCTGTTTGGGGCAACATTTTGGTAATCTATCAATCTGTCTACCTGTTTGCCTATTTTTTTATGACTATGGCGGCATTCATGGTGACTCTCTCTCTCTCTCTTCCTCTTCACTATAGAGTCTAAATTAAGAAGTGAGTATTCGTTACTTATTTTCAACATTTTCCCAAGTCCTAGAACCCTTATTTAAACCCTCTATTATTGATGTCTGCTTGTTTTTTTTTGACTATGACGGCATCCATGGTAACTCTCTCTCTCTTCCTCTTCACTATAGAGTCTAAATTAAGAAGTGAGTATTAATTACTTCTTTTCAACATTTTCCCAAGTCCTAGAACCCTTCTTTAAACCCTTTATTACTGAGGTAGCCAAGTAGAGGATTATAAGACTGTATTGTACAGTAAGGTACACAAGCCGTGGTACTTTATGTACGGCCAATGTACGGCGTGGTTGAAGGGGGGACGCTTGTCGTCCCCTTACTCATTCAGATACACTCTAGGAATTTTTCAAAACAATGGCAGTGCGCCACATCTCATCCGGTGACATTATATCTGCAAACCACCAAAGCGGCCATTCCGCGATGTCGGCTTGCATGCGAGCCGTCCGATGCAGACCGACTTTTGATGTATGCCGTCCAAACAAATGTTCGATACATTTGTTTTGTGAGAAGTACCGTACAATAGAATCTATGTTACACTAAGCCTGTATAACCAGTTAAATGGTCTATTTTACAATGATGGCTTTAAATAATCATCAAACCGTATGTACTTTAACAATCTTCTACAACTAAGTGGTTTGAGCGGACGGCTACGCCTTGCTCTACCGGTCAAAGGTTTGAGTCCTTTCGGACTCATTTTTTTGGTTAAGAGTGACTTCGTCACTCTTATCTCCACAGATAAATTTTTTACTTCTCCTCCCCTTAGCCATGGCTCCATCCCTCTCTCAAGTCTCCAGTGACTACAACAAGTGTGGGGACTTAAGAAAGAGGTTAAGAGTCACGTGAACTAGCTTAGCTGCCCGTTTTATTTTATTTTACAAGACCAAGAAAATACCTCTGCAATCATTGATTCCTACACTCCCTTTATTTTCTAGTCAACTTTTAGTTTAAGTCCACACATATCTCTACAAAATTTTAGTTTGGGAGAGGGAACATGCTTTGTCATCATATCAGCTACCATTTCTCCATCTAGCTTATATTCAAAACTGATCACTTTGTTCTCAAGTTTCTCCCTTACAAAACTTAGTTATATGTCCATATGTTTCGCCTTAAAGTGATGTTTTGGGTTTTTGGCAATATCAATCCTAGCATGATTATCATATAATATTTTATGTATCTTATCCTTTATGAAACCAAACTCTTGCAACAATGATTTTACCCACATCAATTCTTTTACTGCTAAGCAAGAGGCCATATACTCAACCTCGATTGTGGACTGAAAAATTACCTTTTGTTGCTTACTACTCCAACAGCAAACACCATTTCCCACAGACAATACATATCTAGAAGTGCATCTCCTCATTGGAGCATCCCCATAACTATCATCACTCCATGTGGTGATATCAGTATTGTCCCTAGCTAAATGCAACCATAAGTCCCAAGTTCCCACCAGATATCTCATGACCCTCTTAGTTGCCTGTTAATCTCTCTTTCTAGGCGCATTAAGACTCCTATTCAAAATTCCCACCGCTTTTGCAAAATCTAGCCTAGTGCTATTCATAAAGTAAACCTGCCTTTCGACAACATGTTTATTTGGAATATGTCTCATGAATGCCTCCTTTTGTTCACTCATCTAGTCATCTAGGATCCCAACACCTTCATCTAAGCTCCCCTCACTCACTTTCTTCAATTCCATTGGAGTAAAGCAGTTGTTGGCTTTCTCCAATTGGAATATTTCTAACATATTTCCTATTGCCTCTTTTTGTGTTAGTCTGATGATTTTTTTCTCCCTATCCCTTTCCGCTTGAATTCCTATGATATATTTAGCCTCTCCTAAATCAATCACATGAAAGTGACCTTTTAAGTCTTTCTTCAGTTTATTGATCTTTTCCAAGGACCGACTTAACACTAGAAAATCATCAATATGTACTGCGATAAAAATAACACCTTCTTCCTTTTCAAACAAGTAAATTGAGTGATTTGAGCTAATTTTTATGTACCTAAGTTCCGTTAAAAAATCATCTAATTTGTTGTACCATTAACGTGGCGCCTATTTTAGCCCAAACAATGATTCTATTAGCCTGCACACCTTGCTTTTCTCACATTTTTCCACAATTCCTTTTGTTTCATAAAGATCTCTTCTTTCGAGTTTTCCGTTAAAGCAGAGCCAATGGCCTCGTGTTGGGCTTCCGCGGATTACAAGTGCACGGTCAAGGACTAGATATCGGACCGCAAATTTTGGGGTGCCTCTTTGTTTTTAAGTCTCGAAGCAATCACACGTGACAACTCGTGACGCTAGAGACATGGACAAAATAAATCAAAAAAAAATCGGAACACATGAAACAGAGAAGTATGTTATGACTTCAACGAGGGAAGAAACAAACAAAAAAGAGAAAAAGGAGAAAAAAAATAAGTTTTTTTTTTCTTTTATCGTAAGAGAAGTACAAAGACAATAAAAAATTATCAGTCAAACAAACAGGCAGAGGGGTAGAGAGATAGAGCGACAAAAGGACACAAAGGAGTTTTGGAGAGAGGTTTTATATGAACGATTTGGGAGAGGGAGAGGCCGAAGAGGGTGAGAGGATCTGGCCGTAGTCGGAATTTGCAGAGTATACTTTTCAAATCCTTGCGCACTAAGATTTTGATGGCGACAAACAGTTTTCAGCGATTTTAAATCGAATGAGCAAAAAAATTTGAACTATGTTTGAAATCAAAGTAGACTCTGAAGTAGAGATCGAATTCGGTGTTGAAATAAAGTTTAAAGTAGATTTTGAAGAGTACTGATTCAGGAGAAATCCCAGAAGCAAAATTCGAAGTGATGTCAAGTATTGATTTTGAATGGCTGTTGGACCTTTTGTCTTTTTTTGATGGTTGGTGTGACTTTTGACATGCAAAAAACTAGAAAAAGAAAAAAAGAAAAACAGTTAAAGGGGCCGAGAAAAACAGACAAATAATTGAAATAGCGGATTACAAACTTGCCAAATTAATTAATTTAAAATAAAGTACGACTTCAAAAAATATGATTTAATCTATGCACTCTTGAAAAAAATAAACAAAAACATATATGATTTAATCTATGCACTCTTGAAAAAAAATAAACAAAAACATAAACAAACAATAAAATGGGATTTTTAAGTGAGAAGTCGAAAACAAGAAAAGAAAGAAAGAAAAAAAAAAAAAAAGGATCCACACCATTTTTTTGAGTTCCAATTTTGGTTTTTGGAGTTAGTTATCGTGCTCCATACACATGGTGGCGGGCAAAGAGGGAGAGGGAGAGAGTGAGAGGGAGAAAAAGAGGGAGAGAGAGAGGGAGAAAGAGAGAGAGGAGGACAAAAAGAAAAAAGAGAGAGGAAAAGGGGCGAAGAGAGGTGAGAAAAGAAATATGGGCAGAAAATAGCTAAAGGAACACAACAACCCTAAAAAAGTGTTAGGGAGAAGACTGTGTTTCAGTGATGAAGTACAAAGTGGGAAGGATTTTAAATAGATAGAGGTGTGCAGGTAGTTCAAACACACAGGGTACCACGCTGAAAAGTACAATATGGTAGTGGCGGCGACTCTCTTAACAAAAAGTCAAAACGCCAAAAATTAGGTGACGGTGACACTATACATCGAAAAATTGTACGGCAATGGTCTAGTTTGGTACCATTAAACCCATCCAGCATACAGTACAATTTCCGTTAACTGAATTGCCACGTGGCAAAGCCAACGCCATCGCGGCGCTGCTTTATGCGAGAGTTTGTGCCACGTGACATTACCAATATCGCATGACTCGCACAAAATTAAAGGCATGCACGGGGGCAAGTTGAAACTGTATATTCTATTCCTCATCTTAACTAGCCACCGACACAATTTGCCAACGTCTTTCGTCGCTCTCGAATTAATCCCAATCATAAATCGGTATTCGGCGTGTATTGGGTTACAATACTATTTTAGAATACTATATGCTGACCGTCTTTAGTTAACTACCACCAACATAATTTCATTAGGCCCGCTCAAACCAACCCCAATTCTAAATGGGTTTAGCTGTAAGTTTGATTTTACGAACCAGTTGGCAAAGTTACATAAGTTCCACCTGTACGATATACATATTACACGCATACTGTAAGAACATCTTCAATCGTATTCACACTATATATAGTACGGTTAATAATCACCCAAGAAACCCGGATTACTTCATTCACCCATCTCAAGTAAACTTCTCTTCGCACTCTCCCTTCACTTTTCACCTGTCACTCTACTCTCTCTCTCTCCCTCTCCCTCCCTCCCTCCTTCCCTCCTTTACGCAAATTACAGCTCTTCCGACAATTCCCTTTCCCAGTCATATCTCCCTTGTCCTCTACCTACAAGATTCTCTCTCCCTTCACCCCTTCTTCGTTCCCACTTTTGTTTCCTTTCCTCCTTCTCTTGTCCACTTCTTTTTCCTTCCCTCCCTCCCTCCTTCCCCTCGAGCAGCAGCATGGCTCTCTTCATCCCCATAGATGACACGTGTGGCGCCAAGAGTACAGCCTGCATGGCGGTAAAAGTTGATATTCATTGTACGACCTGGGAACTCACCAAGGCTGTAAGGACTATTGCTCTACGACCAGTGGAGCAGGGAGAGCTGCAACAGTAGTAGTAGAAGTAAACATAATTCACTCACAGAAGCTTATCAAGATCCCTTCTAACCAGCTGTTTTCTATAGCTCACCAAAAACAAACACAAGGGTCCAAACTGATTCAAACTATATCAGAGGGTAGAATATCATAAAGATTGACAACTCTCAAAGTTTTAGCACAATTGATCCATCATACAACAAGATATGCAACTCAGCAGTTTCCCAAAAACAGTCTGCAGATTACACAGTCTGGAAGTCTAGCTTATCAAGATCCCTTCTAACCAGCTGTTTTCTATAGCTCACCAAAAACAAACACAAGGGTCCAAACTG
The DNA here is from genome assembly GCA_037447655.1 of Zygnema cylindricum. Lineage (NCBI taxonomy): Eukaryota > Viridiplantae > Streptophyta > Zygnematophyceae > Zygnematales > Zygnemataceae > Zygnema > Zygnema cylindricum. Next base: position 24,741 of record JBBHKE010001484.1, read on the forward strand.
ATTCAAACTATATCAGAGGGTAGAATATCATAAAGATTGACAACTCTCAAAGTTTTAGCACAATTGATCCATCATACAACAAGATATGCAACTCAGAAGTTTCCCAAAAACAGTCTGCAGATTACACAGTCTGGAAGTCTGGATACGTAAAGTGTTCTACGTCCTAAGTCTTATATTCTTCACTCAGTTGTCCTACTACATAGTGTTGTACCGCCAATACAAGTGTTTTAAAAGATACGTCCAAAAGAACTAAACTGCCACTAAGGTCTACGTGCTCGTAATCACGCTAAAACTAATCAATCATCGTTCAATCAATATTACTGAGAATCCTGTACAGATGATTTGATCAAATACTTCTCGCCTGGCTTAGTGAATCTCGTCCGTTGACTTGATTCATATTAACCGTAGCAGCGTAGTCTAATTCCTGATCACATTTAAATATCCGCAGCTTCGTAGCAACTTCGTTGTCCCATACCACAAATAGCCACAGTTGCGTTTGTATTGTTGGGTCGCAGGTTGCGTTCGTCCGTACGGAACATATCAAAAATAACCCCAGCTGCGCTTGTTCCTTCAACGTCGCAGTTGCTTTATCCAATTTGCGCCGCAGCAGCTTTGTTTCGTTCGATGTTTGACACGTGTATGTGAGTGTCGGTACAATTCAAATATACATGTTCTGTCCCTAAATGGCGACGCGTGTCCTTTTACGCTTCATATCCAATCTTTCTGCCGAAATACTAATTTATTGAGACTTAAAGTTTTCCAAAAACAACACGCGCAACGTTTTTATTCACATGTGGTTGCCGCAGTTTTGATATCGTAAACCTTGGCCAGCCATGTGAATTGCTGACTTTATTATGACGGTAGATGTTCGCAAGTGCAACAAAATTGTAAGCGGTTGAAACTATATTTTGAAAGTGAAAGCAGTCCAATCGATTGACGGTCAAAATTTGTCTCAACGGTGTTTTGCTTGTACAAATGTGTGATTAAAACGCACAATCTTTGTTAAGGCAACGTAAGTGACTGTGCGTAACCAAAATAGTCATTCTTTGATCAATTCTCCATTATTATATGCATTCGTCATTTTATTTCAGTGTCGTTTTGGCTGGATTCTCTATTTCTTTTGTTTCTATGCTTCAACTGTACTTTAATGTAGTCTCCTTTAGTCAGAGAACGGTTACTCGTTCGCCGATATCTTTTGTTTCTATGTTGCAGTTGTAGTCGCTTTTGTGCCGTAACTTGTTGTTTCCATATTCCAATTGTTTTCTCCGAACATATATGTCTCATTCGTACGGATTTCAACATTTTTATGAAATTTCGTTATTTTTTATGGATTTATGAATATTTCGTAAAATGCTTAGACTTTTTATACTGAACAAACGTACAAGAGTTAAAGAATAATTAGCGGAAAAACATTATTAGTGTTTTTAATTGTATTTGGGGTTCAAGGGCCTAATGCCACCAAAAAATAACAATAGTTTACACACTTAACACTAACTTAGATGTAGACGCGATAGTCTATGTTCACATATTTGTCGCTTTAACATGTGAGGAAAGGTTTTATTGATTTTCCCTCATCTTTTTGACTTGAATCAAATATGAGTACGCTTTTTCGTGGCGATGCACTCAATTTCCCTTGTCGACGCCTTATATGTGACACTTATTTTGTACGACTGTACGAAGTAAGGAGTAGTTTTAGTACGGGCTAACACATTTCACACATTGTTTTTTTTAAAATCAATCAAAATTAAAGTAAGTAACGCTAATTTAACAATGCGTATAGTCTATATTCACATATGTGATGCTTGAACTTGTGAGAACAGGGTCTCGTGATTTTCCTTTGTCTTTATGACTTGAATGAAATTTGAGTACGCTTAACCATCGCAACACACTCAATTTTCTCCGTCGACACCTAGATTTAGCACTTATTTTGTACGTCTTTACAAAATTAACGGCAGTATTAGTACGGAATAACATATTTCGTACATTGCACTTTTTAAAAACAGTCAAAATTATAATAACTAACCCTAATTAGGGTGGCGTTTTATCGAGATTTTTTTGTAATTCTACGGCCAACATTACAAGATGCTACATTTTGACAGATGTTCTTTCGCGCAGGGTCTGTAATCCACGTGGTGAGAAATGAGTGGTACCACGTATTATAAGATCGTATATTGAAAACCGTCAAATATTTTTTACAACTTTGACCCTTCATAACTTGCTGCTCAACGGAGCAAATTCAGAGATTCTTTTTGCTATCGATTCACGTGAGTCTTATCTTCACAAGGGTGAAGTTCTTCAGAGCTTTTATATATCAAGCCGGTAGATATTCTTGTGGAAACTCAAAGGGGTCACGGTTATCTTAGGGGCTTCGAGGTAGCTGCCGGAGGTCTCAGAGTTACACCTTATAGTCTTCTGATTGGCTAGGTACACTAGTATAAGGCTTGGAGAGGAATTTTAGGACTTAAAGTATTTATAGGTTTCAACCTCTCTCCTAGAAAGCACTTGTATTTATTAGCCAACTTTGGTCAACCATAACTTAATGCTCAAGTGAGCAAATTAAGTGATTCTTTTTGCCGCGGACTCAGGGGAATCTAGGCTACACAATGGTGTAGTCGATCAAAGTTTTTGCTGCAATTTTGTGTCCTCCATTGGATCCCAAAATTCAGGAAGCCTCTGGATAATTGTTAACTAGCCCACTTTCAATGATAACCACTACTGCCCAAATAAACAAGATGACAATCAAAATGCAACCTTGTGCAGCCTGGACTCCCCTGAGTTCGTAGGAAAAAGAATCTCTAAAAACGCCCAACCAGGGGATAAGTTATGAAGCAGTAAAAATGCCAATTTGTACAATCTCTTAAAGGGAAAGGTGACTACCTACCAAACTTTTCCCTTATTCCCTCTAATAACTTCTGTCTACTGAAGTACGGACCAATCAGATTAGTGTACCGTACCAAAAAGTACTATTGTCGGTGTACCTTTTGTACGGCCTATGTACGACAAGGCTATTAAGCGGACGCGTGTTCAATTTTAACTCGTCCGTACGTTCTTCGGAATTCCCACGACCGAATGTTATCTCTCCACGTGGCGCCAGGTAACGCCACGTCAAAAAACGCCAAAGTGACCTTTCCGCGATCTCGGCGAAGACGTATGCCGTTGGATAAAAACCGACATTAAATATCGTTTGTCGAAACAAATGTCAGATTCATTTGTTTCGTGCGGGATCCAGTCCGCACTAAATTTAACGTGTTCTATGATGTTACATTTACATTTCCGTTAATCAGATTAGGGGACGTAACACACTTTAAATATTAATCACACCCTATATACCCTAGCGGACTTCTACGACAGACTGGTTAGAGCGAACGGCTACGCCACGCTCTACTGGCCAAGGGTTCGAGTCCTGCTAGACTCAACCTTTTTGTAGAGAGTGACTTCAAGTCACTCTCTAACCCTGTCTATGGAGCGGAGGTAGCCATAGTCCCATTACTCTCTCACTCGTTTAGTGACCACAACAAGTATGGGGGTAAAAGAGAAGGGATGAAGGTAAGCTGCCTGCATGTTTCTTTTTCCGCTAATTTATTAAGACCTAGAAATTACCCAAACAAAAACTTTTTATTTCAACACTCCCCTTATTTCCTAGTCTAGTTTAATTTTCTTTCGACCCGCATTATTCTCGACAATATTTTAATTTAGGAGAGGGCACAGGTTTGGTCATCATGTCAGCCACCATTTCTTCATCAAGTCTATACACAAGATTTATTTTTTTTTTCAACTTTTTCTCTCACGAAGCTTAATCTTATGTCCATATGCTTTACTTTGAAATGGTGTTTTAGATTGGCTGCAATTGCAATTGCAGCTTGATTATCGCAAAAGACTTCATGCACTCCCTTTTTCATTTATCCAGTTCTTGCAACAATGACTTCACCCACATTAGATCTTTTACAGCAGAACAAGAGGCCATATACTCAGCCTTCATAGTAGACTGAGCAACCACCTTTTGTTGCTTACTGCTCCAACAGCAAGCACCTTCCCCCATATACAAAACATATCTAGAAGTGCAACTTCTCAGAGGTGCATCCCCATAATTGGCATCACTCCTAATGGTGATATCAGTGTGCTCCCCTCCCAAATGCAACCATAATTCTCTGGTTCCAACCAGATATCTCATGACTCTCTTGGCTGCCTCCCATTCTCACTTTCTAGGATCGTTAAGACTCCTACCAAGGACTCCTATCGCAGCCGCTATGTCTGGCCTTGTACAGTTCATAAAGTAGATCAAACTTCCTACGACCTGTTAGGAATAGGACTCATCTGATCATCTAAGATTATCACTCCTCCTTCTACACTCCCATCACTTACTTTCTTGAAGTCCATAGGAGTGGTACAACTGTTAGCTTTCTCCATTTGGAATTTCTCAAGCATATTTTCTATTGCTTCTTTCTGAGTGAGTCTTATGATCCTCTTCCCTCTATCTCTTTCTATTTGAATTCCAAAATATATCTTGTTTCCCCTAAATCTTTCATGTCAAATATGCTTCTAAGATCTTTCTTCAACTTTTTGATCTTCTCCAAAGATTTACTTAACACCAGCAGATCATTCACATAAATTCCAATAAAGATCACACCATCCTCAACTTCAAACATTCACATAAATTTCAATAAAGATCACACCATCCTCAACTTCAAACATATACATAGAATGGTCAGAGCTGATCCTGATATATCCTACACCAGTAAAAAACTCATATAGTTTCTTATTCCACTGTCCGGGAGCCTGCTTAAGTCCATATAAGGATTTTATGAGCCTGCAGACTTTACTCTCTTCCCCATTCTCCACAAATCCCTCCATTTGCCTTATGAAGATTTCTTCCTCTAACTCACCATTGAGGAAGGTGGTCTTAATGTCCATTTGATGTATCTCCATGTTTTCCGCTGCTTCTAGAATGAGGAGAATCCTTACTGATGGGAAACGAACAACTGGGGCAAATGTCTCCTCATGGTTAATCCCCTCCTATTGGGTGAACCTCTTTGCCACCAACCGAGCCTTATATCTTTTGATGGTATTATCAGGGTCTAGTTTTAGTTTAAAGACCCATTTACAGCGAATAGGTTTTTCTGTCTGGAGGGTAATCCACTAGTTCCCAGGTGTTTGCTTCCATGATGGAAGCCATCTCATCATTTATAGCCCTGATCAATCTGTCATTTTCTGGACTGTTCACTGCCTCCAAGTATGACTGAGGCTCATCAGCATGAGATAGCTTAGTTACCTTATGAGCAGCCTGTTTCTCTTTTAGCCTTTTGGTGCTCATTCTTCCCACTTCCAATTCTGAAGCTGGAATACAGAGAAGTCTTGGGTTTCTCCTTATTGTCTCATTAGCTCCCCTTTCCATGGAAAATGGTTCCGATTCCTCCTCTTCTGTCTCCTCGAAGTCCATGGGAATATGTGGGGTATTTAGTAGCTCTTCTGTATCTTCGATCTCCCTTGAATCTGCAATCACGGTCTCACTAATATAAATTTCGGGAAAAACAGAGTTCTGCTCACTCTCGGACTCAAACTTGATTCTTATCTTCTTAATATATTTGAAGGGGTTAATTGAATTTCCTTCATCCATGACAACTAGGTGTTTGACCAGAATGATATCTTGCTTTGCTAAGTCATAGTCTCTTTATCCCTTAACATCCTCATCATATCCAACAAAATATCCAGGTTTTCCCTTAGCATCAAGTTGCGAGTTTTTCCTATCCGTATCTAGACTGTAAACTTGGCTTCCAAATACTTTAAGGTGAGAGATATCTGGTTTCCTTCCAACCCATCTCTCATATGGTGTCATACCTTTGACTGCTGATGAAATGACTCTATTTTTAATGTAGTAGGCACAGTTCATGGCTTCTGCCCAAAATCTCTTTGCTATTTTTTTGTCAGCCAAAATACTACATACACTATCTCTTAGTGTTCGGTTTAGCCTCTCTGCTACCCCATTTTGTTCCAGATTATGTGGTTCAATTTTGTGGTGTTGAACTCCCTCATCTCTTAAGTATTCCTCAAACTGGTTATAGGTATATTCTCCCCCATTATCACTCCTTATTCTGTTAATGGGGGTTCTATGCAATTTCTCACTCCAGGCTTTGTATTCTTTGAAGTAAGTTGGTGTTTCTGACTTTGTTTTTAGAAAATAAACTCTAGAGTCCCTATACCAGTCATGAGTGATTGTCAACATATATCTTTTCCCTCTAACTGAGGGTACCCTTTCTGGTCCCCAAATATTTGTGTGGATCAAATCTAGTACCTTTTCACCCGAATATGTGGCGGCTTTAGGAAAAGGAAGTTTGTGAGCTTTTCCTTGGGCACAACCACTACAATCATCCACCATTTCATTATCACTGAACAAAATAACTTCTACTACACCAAGTTTCTTCATCTCCCTTAACCTATCAAAATGCACATGCCCCAACCGCTTATGCTAAATCATCAATTTTGGGACACCATAATTGTGAGCATTCTTCTTTTCATTACTCAGGTTAAGCCTAAACATTTCTTGGCTACCCTTATCTGCAGTGAAGTAAACTTCATCCCTATACTTGGCTGTAAAGACTCCCTTTCTAGTGAAAGTATCAAACTCTTTGTCATCTATCATAGAGGTAGAAAGAAGATTTTTACTCAATTGAGGAATATAAAGCACATATGAGAAAGTGAGAATATAAGTCTTACCCTCCGCTAAAACTTTCAGGTTCTACTGATCCCACTAGATCTGTAGTAACAACTCTCCCATCCCGATACTCTATTTCTACAGTAGGGATTTTCCTTAGCTTAGTGAAGAGGTCATTGTCACGCCACATATGCATGGATGCACATGAGTCGATGATCCATCCTTCCGGTGGTGCTTTCTGAATTGCTCTAAGGGCACACTTTTGTCTCTAAGGGATCTCCTTCTCCTCCAGACTCACGTCAAGAAGAAGCTCCCCATCTTCCTCAGAGGACTCGTCCTCGGGTCTCCCGTCACCTTTGTGACCAAAAGTGCATTTTTTTTCCTTCCGGAAGAATTCCCTCCCTGGTTCTCTTGGAGCCTTAGCTCCGAAAGCTTGACACAATTCGCAATAAAGTGCCACGACCTTTTGCAAAAATGACATAGGCTCTTCGGGGGCCTCGGTCCTCCAAGTTGAACTCTTTCTCCTTTGTATGGCTTTTTCGGGTCCAATTTCCACCTGTCCCTTCCGGCGGCTAGAGCTTGAACTCTCTTACCGCCTCTGCTGATCTCAATCGTGTTCTCTTGCACAAGGATCATGCGGACCACTGTATTCCACTTCCATGAAGTCATTTCCTGTACTTGGTACAAAAATTCTCATATTCGTCGGATAACTTCATGATGAGAGTTTTAACCTTCATCTTCATTGTACCTATCCATACGACACTTTCCATCTCCATATACAAACAAGAGAGATCATTACAGTAGTCTAACATCTTTCCCCCTTTGTAAGTATGATTTCCCAACTTTTGCTTTGCCGACTGGAGTTTCTAAATTGTACCTGCTCTATAGATTTCTATCAAACTCACCCACATCTCCTCGGCCTTGTAAACGTGAAGGTGGGGAGTTGCCAAAGTTTGTGTGAGGTTTCTCAGAATGAAGTTCTTGGCAGTCATGTTATCGTCTTCCCACATTTGAGTGTCGGTTTCCACTGTCTTCACGATCGCCGCTCCGGGTGTCGTGGGAATAGGAGCAATAGGAGTACGAGGTATCTCCTTTTCTTTTCCCTTTTCGGACACACTTCTTTCTTTATCATCTGTCTCCTCTGCTGCAGCAGATGTTGCTCCATAAAACCTTATTCCACCAAATCTCGGTGGTGTTCTTTGAGGTGGACGGTTCACTTGTCCACTAACAATACCCCAGTATCATTTTTCAAACAAAGCCCCTGTCATCATAGCTTCCTAATAGAAAAACTGTGATCCATTGAAGATGGGCACCCTAGAGGGTGGGCCCATTACCTCCAATTTTGTGTCCTCCCTTGGATCACAGAATTCAAGAAGCCTCTAGATAATTGTTAACTAGCCCACTTTAAATGATAACCACTACTGCCCAAATAAACAAGATGACAATCTAAATGCAACTTTGTGCAGCCTGGACTCCCTTGAGTCCGTAGGAAAAAGAATCTCTGATAACGCCCAGCCAGGCGATATGTTATGAGGCAGTAAAAATGCCAATTTGTACAAACTCTCAAAGGGAGTGATGACTACCTACCAAAATTTTCTAAGTCCTGATTCCCTCTAATAACTTCTATCTACTGAATTACGGACTAATCAGATTAGTGTAACGTACCAAAAAGTACTACTGCCGGTGTACCTTTTGTACTGCCTATCTATGACAAGGCTATTAAGCGGACGCGTGTTCACTTTTCACTCGTCCGTACGTTCCTCGGAATTCCCACGACCTAATGTTATCTCTCCACGTGGCGCCAGGTCATGCACGTCACAAAACGCCAAAGTGACCCTTGCGGGATCTCGGCTAAGACGTATGTCGCTGGATAAAAACCAGCATTAAATATCGTCTGTCGAAACAAATGTCAGATTCATTTGTTTCGTGCGGGATCCAGTCCGCACTGAATTTAACATGTTCTATGATGTTACATTTACATTTCCGTTAATCGGATTAAGGGAAGTAACACACTTTAAATATTAATCACACCCTATATACCCTAGCGGACTTCTACGACAGACTGGTTAGAGCGAACGGCTACGCCACGCTCTACCGGTCCAGGGTTCGAGTCTTGCTAGACTCAACCTTTTTGTAGAGAAGTCACTCTCTAACCTTGTCTATGGAGCGGAGGCAGCCATGGCTCCATCACTCTCTCTCTCTCTCTCTTTCTCTCTCTCTCTCTCTTTCAGTGGTTACAACAAGTATGGGGGTTAAGAGAGAATGGATGAAGGCAAGGTGCCTGCATGTTTCTTTTTCCGCTTATATATTAAGACCTAAAAAATGTTCAAACAAAAACTATTTTTTTCAACATTTGCGTGCTAGGGCGGCACTTGTTTATTGCCAAAGTCAATAGTGCAAATAATATCCTAGTGGCTTTATATAAGTTGGACATTCTGTGAACCAATGGAGGTCACAGAATTACACCCCATTATCACTTCTCACTCTCTTTATAGTTGTCTCATGAAGCTTTTCACTCCATAATTTATACTTTTTAAAATAAGCTGACGCCTCAATTTTATTTTTCAAGTAATATACTCTAGAGTATCTAGACCAATCATCAGTGTTAGTAAGCATAAATCATTTCCCTCTAACTGATGACACTTTGGCCGGTCCCCCTATGTTTGTATGAACTAGATCTAAGACCTTTTCACCCTTATATGTTGCGGTGTTTGGAAAAGCCAATCTGTGAGCCTTACCTTGAGCACATCCACTACAATTTTCCAAAGTCTCATTGTCTTCAAAATGTAGTCCCTCAACTACACCCATTTTCTTCATTACTTTCGAACTATCTAGATGCACATGTCCCAATCTTTTATGCCAAATCATCAAATCACTTACACCAACATAGTAAACTCTCGTCTTTCCAATACTCAAATTCAGCCTAAACATTCCTTGGCTACCATTTTCAGTTGTGAAGTACACTTCATTCTCATAGCTAGCAACAAAGACTCCTTTCTTAGTACTAGTCTCAAAAGCCTTATCATCTAAGACCGACGTAGAGATAAGATTCTTGTTCAACTCTTGAATAAAAATAATGTTAGAGAAAAGTAACTATGGAAGTCTTTCCATCAACTAAGACTTTCAGATCCACAAATCCCGCTAAATTTGTGGTTACTATTCTCCGATCCCCATACTCTTTCTCTACAATACGGATCTTTCTCATTCTAGTAAACAATGGTTTTTCCCTTCACATAAACATAATCAAGAATCAATAATCCATCCTTCTTCATGAACTTCTTTTACTCCACCGAAATCACACTTTTGCCTTTTTAGACTCTCCGTCTCATCTTTCACCTCCAACTCCTTGGTGAGAAAAAGTTCTCCTTCGTCTTCATCGGAGTCCTCTTCCATAACTTATGTTGCCACAAATGCATTATTCTTTCTTGCGACGGGTTTTTTGGTCTGCTCCTCCTTCAATCCCAGCTTTGTCAGTTTATTACACTCCGCCATGTAATGTCCCAGATTCTTATAGAAGTGGCAAAGCCTCTTCGGAGGCCTCAATCCAGATTCGCCTGATTGGTTTCCTCTACTTCCTCCACCAAAGTTTCCATAAGGTTTTTTGCCATCCTTATCCCCCTAATTAGTTCTAGCAGCCAATGCTTGAACACTCTTTCCCTCCTCTCCAAATCTCAATTGTGCTTTTCTGAACCAAATTCATCCCCACAACGGAGTTCTTGATCCATCGATGATTTGGCAAATCTCGAACCCTGTTAACAATGAATTCATAATCATCTGGGATTTTTATTAACAACGTACTCACCTTCTTTTTCTTCGTCTCCTTTTTCCCTACACTCTCCAACTTCATTAATAATCTGGCCAAGTTATTACAAAAATCTAACATCTTTCCCCCTTTGTACACATATGTTTGTACCTTTTGATCTGCCAGCTTCTCCTGCTGAATCGTACCACTCTTGTAAATGTTGACAAGAACCTCCCACAACTCGTCCGCCTTGTCCACATGAAGAAGAGGTGTAGCCATTGCTTTAGTGAGACGCCCGAGAATAGAATGAACCGCCACGGTATTGTTGAAATCCTAGATTTCAGTATCATTTGCCTCGGTTTTTTGAACATTTACTACCAGAACCGATCCAGTAGCCATCGGAGTGAGTTTTTTTTCCCATTCTCCTTCCTTGTGTTTGACACGATGCTTTTTCCAACATCTTCTACCACCTCTGCCCCCAAAAATCCTCTTCTGAACTGAGATCCTTCAAACCTTGGTGGAACTCCCAATTTTGCGGAGGGCCGACGCACACGACCACTAACAATGCCCCATAACCGTTTTTCAAACATTGCACCCCTCATCATGGTTTCCCAATAAATTAACCTTGTACCTCTGAGATAATAATTGCACTATTGACTTTAGTAATGAATAAGTCTCACTTGCACTATTAACTTTGGTAATGAATAAGTCTCACCCTGAGACGCAAAAACTCTGACAGACTAAACCCATGTGTAGCCTCGACTTCCGTGAGTTGGGAGCAAAAAAAATCACTGACATTGCTCACCTGAGCATTAAGTTATGGTTGGCCAAAGTTGGCTTATAAATACAGATGCACTTTGGGAGAGAGGCGGAAACCTAAATTTTTCTAAGTCCTAAACTCCCTCTCTAAGCCTACTACTAGTGTATCTAACCAATCAAAAGACTATAAGGTACTAGAAAGTACAGGTTGTATATTACTTCTTGTACGACCATAGTACGACATGGCCGCTTTGCGGGCGCGTGTCTATTCATGAGCCGAAGTTTCTTGTCCGTAATATCCTCTGTCTCAACTTAACCAACCACGTGTCACCCGCCAACATCTAGTCCGCAAAACCACCACAATTTCGTTTCGGTACATCGGCTCTTATGTGAGCCATTCAATCAAATCCGGACATTTGATTTCGTCGGTCGAAATTAAATGTCGTTTCATATATTCAGTGTGATTCGGATTTTGCGCAAGCCGAAACATTTCTATGTTTGATTCGTCCCGTAAACTGCTAAACGAAAAAAACCGTAACGTAATGTTTAAATATTATTCACACCCATTATACTTTAACGATCTTCAAGACCTAAGGGATAAGACTAACGGTTATGCCGTAAGGTGACTTTGTTGATCTATAACCACAGTAGCAGGAGTTGAGCCAGCGGCACTAGTAGTGGAAGTAGACATCTAAACAGAAGCTATCAAGCACCCTACTCAACAGCCAATTTCAAGATGTAATAGAATGCAACTCTGTGAACTATGCGAACTCAAATTTGCATAATAAAGAGTAAACACAAAAAACACTCCTCAAAGTTTCAACTCAATTTATCTAGCCAACCATAGAGGATGTTCACACTACAGACTCACAAAAATCGCCTTTAGTAGATTAATATCCCAAGACTCGATACTAAATTTGTCCAAGTCCTAAACTATATACCACAAAGAGTATCTACCGGCACACTAATCAAAGTGACTATACACAGATGTCCCGCTTTCAACAAAATACTAAAACTACACTGAAAGTATTACAAACCTAATTTTTCCATTTCTCTAAATCAAAATAGTGCGACACAATTTTAAATTAGCTAAACTACAAATCCTTGTTTCCAGATATTTACAAATAGAAGACCATACATTAAAAGTTCTTGGCACTTAGTCAGTAGTGGTCTATAACATTCGGCTGACTGTTGTAGTGTAGTACGAAGCACTTGATACCGGCCAAGTGTTTTTCGTCACTTGTGGACCCTTCTGAATGACGTCCGTCATTTCAAGGTCAATCAACGACTCTTCTTGGCTGACCGTACCATACTTCTCCATATATGTGGTTTGCATTCCGTTCGTCCGATTTCATCAATCTGCTCATCAATCTCCCGACACGTGTAACTAGTCATCGACGCTATTCCGTGAAACCTGAAACAACCTTTCATGACGACGCGTGTCCAACTGGCCGTACAGTACACTCTCTTAGTCTTCCGTTACTGTAACACTATTAGAGGTAAGTATTACATATTTCTATTTGCCAAAACAATCTAAGTACTTAATTCCTTCTCACAGCTCTATATACTGAGTAAAGATTTTCAATTTCAACACTTCCCTAAATCTTTAGACACATTCTCTCACTTAACCCAATAGCCTTTCTATAGAAGTGCAACTTAGGAGCAGGAAGGGGTTTGGTTAGCATGTCAGCAACCATTTTCTCATCGCGTAAATAACACAATTATAACACTATTGCAAACACATTTTCTCTCAAAAAGTGAAGTCTGACATCCATGTGCTTGCTCTTAAAATGATGAATCGGGCTAGTAGCAATAGCAATGGCTGCCTGGTTGTCACACCAAATAATCTGTGGACCTGTTTGCATGTATCCAAGTTCTTGCAAAATGGACTTAACCCATAGGAGTTCTTTGAGTGCAGAAGCTACTACCATGTACTCTGACTCCATTGTAGACTGTGTTTTAACCTTTTGCTGCCTGCTGCTCTAGCAGCAAGTTCTATCTCGGATCTTTAGGACGAAGCCGGTTGTGGATTTTTGGCTTGACATATCCCCATAGCTGGCGTCAGTCCACGTCTGTATTTTCACTTCTCCTCCTCCGAGTATCAGCTTAAGATCTCGAATGCCTGCAAGATATCTCAAAACTATTTTTACAGCTTCCCAGTCTGCCCTCTTAGGGTTTTGCAGACTTCTACTTAGGACTCCCAGTCTGCCCTCTTAGGGTTCTGCAAACTTCTGATTAGGACTCCTACAGCTGCTGCAATGTCACGTCTCGTACAATTCATGAAGAATATGAGACATCCCACTTCCTGTCTATAAGGCTTTGAAGCTATAAACTCTTCCTCCGTTGACTCTAGGCTCTCACTAACCATTATGTCTGAATTTGACTCACTTCCATCAAGCTTATGTCTGAATTCCATGGGAGTTATAGATCCTTTTACATCTTTCATTTCAAATTTTTCCAGCGTATAACTTTATGCTTCTTTTTGGGTTAACATAATGAGTTTTTTGTTTCTGTCTCTCTCTACCTGTATTCCTAAGATATACTTGAATACACCAAGATCTTTCATCTCGAACCACGACCTTAAAGCCGCTTTAATTCGATTTATGTCATCCATAGACTTGCTCATTAAAAGCAAGTCATCCTTATATACAACAATATAAAGAATCCCATCCACCCCTTGCAGTACATACACTGAGTGATCTGAACTAATCATTTGCAATCCTAGTCGTGTAAAAGATTCATCTAGTTTTAAGTTCCATTGTTTAGGGGCTTGTGTTGTTTTGAAAGCTTTAGTCCTCACTAATCCTCATAGGTGAGGGGAGTGTTTTCTCAGTACTTAGAATATTTTGTGAAAGTCTGGTTCAGTATGTACCACAATTAATGTTACAGTTAACAACGAGGGAGTTCACGGTGTGACACACTTTAGGACACGCGCCGTAAAAATAAAGATGCGACGCTTTACAAAGAGTCGGTCTTACTATTCAGACTCACTCTAAAGACCGAGGTGTCACATAAAGTTTCATCTTGAATGAAACTTTGGAAGGACGGACGTTGAATATTTGCTGCCAACGGAAGGTAGTCTTTCGAGACCACGTCTATTATTATCTGACGTGTTCTTTACAGTGCATTGTGACGTTACTTACTTCTAGTTTGTACAGAAGCGTGTTTTGTTTGATTAATGTTCTAGTTCAGATTCATTTTGTATGACATACCTTGAGATATTCAGGTATCCTCCTTAGGACTGGTAGATATTATTGATTCATGGCTGGTATGCCTCCTTAGCTTATTTAGGGTAGTAAGTGGCTACTAGCTCTTAGAAGAATAGATCTTTTAGGTATATATATGTAGGACTTTGCCATTTCAGATTTAGGAACTTGTGTATGAAAATTAGGCTGTGTCATTTTTGATATCTTTGACTGAGATCATTTCTCACATCTGTTTGCAAATTTTGTGTGAATTTGCACTTGTGTTCCTTTGTGTATTATCTGCATTGTGTCATATTTGTAGGCCATTTGGTTGCCTAATTTATCTTTGGTTGTGTTCCAAAGTTGTGTGTTTTTTTGAGCATCTGTGAGAGCTTCTTGCTTATCTGAATTCTATGATGACCACTCCAGCATCAACTTCATCTTCAGTTGGTGTAGCAGTCACAGAACAACAGGTCACGGGCCCACCCTCACGGATTCCAGTTTTGATAGAAGGAAATACATCTATTGGTCTGATTTGGTTGAGTCTTATTTCACTCAAGTTAAATTATTTGATGTAGTTGATGTCAACATATCTGAGACTGAAACATCCTGTATGGGAAAAATCACCAAGCACTGCATTTGTTGAAGTTAATGATCTCAGAAGATTTACTTATGTCACATATCAAAATGAAAAAGGCATCAGATATCTCGTCTTCCCTGAAAGCCCTCTATTTAAAAACTAATGATCAACATGAAATTATTACCGCTGGGAATATTTATGATTATAGGTATACAGGAGGAAACATGGTTGAATATTCTAATAGCCTTAGGCTTTTATTGGCACAAAAATCATGCTCAGGGGGGAACATCTCCCCTCATCATCAGGCTATGATTCTTATGCGAGGTCTTCTTGAGGAATATAAAGGAGCCTCAGCAAATTTAAGAAAGTTGGATAACTCAACTTGGAACTTATAACAGCTATAGAACTAGTGTTAGAGGAGGAATCCAGTGTTGCAGCTTTTAATCCAAGAAAATCATCTGTAGCTTTTAATGCACAGTATCAAGGAAACGGATCTCAAGGTTACCAAGGTTTTCAGCTTTATAACAAGTGTGTCTACTGTTACAATCAAGGACATCTATACAAACAGTGTCCTAAGTTTCTTAAAGCTTGTGAGAGAGGTGTGTTCAGAAATGGATGGAGGCCAAGAGGGATCTACACACCACAAAAGACACCACACACACCACCAACTCTTCTTTCCAAAACCGAAGCATTTTCAGCTGATATATTGGAATCGGAATCGGTTGACAAAGGGAAGGCGTTGGATGTTGTCAGTTTTCCAAAAACTGATGACAATGAGTTCTTTGCCCTTGCAAAAGTGATGGAGGGAGACAAAGACCATGGGTGGATCATGGACTCCGGGAGCTCATCCCATATGTGCTGGAACAAAGGTTCCTTCACTGATCTGCATCTTATTCCAACAAGGCAGATCTATTATGCTTGTGGTGCCACAGTTGAAGCAAAGGCTCAAAGAACTATTATCCTTAAGTGTGAAATAGATGGACAAACACTTCTTAGAACTCTCTATGATGTATTGTATGTTCCTCAGTTCAAAAAAAACTTGTTCTCTACCTCAGTTGCAGAAAGTAGAGGCTTTGAAATACTTCAGAAACAAGGAAAGAAAATTGTCAGCAAAGAGGGAAGGGTTGTTGTAATGGGAACTAGAGGCCCAAACAATTTGTATCGGATGGACCTGGTGAATACATCTTCTTTTGCTTACTCCAATGTCTTATCTGATAATGTTTTGTGGCATAAGAGGTGGGGTCATGTTCAATATGACAGATTACAAAATATTGTTAAAAATGATATGGTAGAAGGAGTTAAGCTTGGTCAGCAACTGTGAAGTATTTGAGATGGATGTGCTTTGGGGAAGCTTCATAAACTTCCCTTACCCAAAACTGCAGATTTTACAGCAACTAACATTTTAGAACTTATCCATTCACATATGTGGGGACCCTCCAAAGTACCTTCTCTTGACGGCAGCAAATACTTTGTGAAATTCACATATGACTTCTCGAGTTTCAGCAGAATCTATTTTATGAAGGAGAAAAGGGAGGTCTTCACTCACTTCTAGCACTTTCGAATATGGGGGGAAAAACTTCATGGTAGATCGATTCTCTCTTTAAAATCTGCTAATGTTGGGGAATATACTTCCAATGAGTTTGCTGCTTACTTGAAAGATAATGGTATATCTCAGCAGTTTACTGTGCCTTATACTCCTGAGCAGAATAGAATCTCAAAAAGGTTAAACAGAACTCTAACTGAGAGTGTTAAATCTATGATAGCTGATAAAGGAATAGATATTAAGTTTTCGGTTGAAGCTTACCAAACTGCAACATATATTAGAAACAGACTAGAAACTAGATCTGTTCAGGGAATGATACCTTATGAAGTGTGGACTAGCAGAAAACCAGAGGTCAGTCACTTCAGAGTTTTTGTTAGCAAGTGCTTTGTACTATACAATATACCAAACTGGAAATTGAGTCTAAAGTCTAAGCTTGGAATCTTTATAGGATATGATGATGAATCTGTAGGATATAGAATATATTTTACTCAGAAACATACATTCCAAATTGCTACAAATATTCAGGTGAAGGATGAGAGTGAATTCATAGACGTATTTAGTATAGATGAAAATGAAAAGAAAGAAAAACAACAAGAATGTGTCATCTTGGATCAAATTCCATTTCAGTCTACTACAGCTTCTAATTCTTCTTCTGCAGGAGTGCAAAATACTGGAGTTCCACCAACTATTGAACAACAAACGACAAATCATCCTCATCTTCAAAGACCTCAAGTTGGAGGTCGATAACCAAGAGTTCCAGCCTCAGATTTTCGGGGGGAAGAAGACATTGTTCTCGTTTAAAGGGAGAACAAGCGTTTAGCTCAATATGCTTTTTCTGCAAGCATCGGGGAGCCTCTTACCATTCAGGAGGCATTTTCTGTCCCTAAAAAAGATCATTGGATCTCAGCTGCAAATGATGAGATGAGATCGATCATGGAAGCCCAAACGTGGGAGCTTGTAGAGCTTCCACCGTATCGGAAAGCCATTGGCTGCAAGTGGGACTTCAAAGTGAAGCTCAACCCAGACAACACCATTGAAAGGTATAAAGCTCGTCTGGTTGCAAAGGGTTTTAGTTAGAAGGAAGGAATAAACTATAAGGAAACCTTCTCTACGGTTGTCAAGTTTCCCACTGTAAGAGTCTTGTTGTCCTTAACTGCAATTGAGAATATGGAATTGCATCAAATGGATGTTGGAACTGCTTTCTTGCATGGAGACTTAAAGGAAGTAATTTATATGAAACAACATGAAGGGTATGTAGAAAAAAGAAAGGAAAATCTAGTCTGTAAACCGTTGAAGTCATTATACGAATTGAAACAGGCAAGGAAAATCTAGTCTGTAAACCGTTGAAGTCATTATACGGATTGAAACAGACTCGACGACAGTGGAATTTGAAGTTAGATGAGTTTCTTACAATCTTAGGCTTTACAAGGATCAGCTTAGATCACTCTGTTTATGTCATGGAAGGAGATGATGGTGTGATTTATGTAGCAGTATATTTGGATGATTTGTTGCTAATTAGCAAATCATTGAATGAGATAAACAAGATAAAAGCAACTCTGCATGCCAAGTTTGAAATGAAAGACTTAGGTGAAGCCAAGTATATCTTAGGCATTCAAGTAGAGAGAGAAAAGAGTCAGAGAGTTATTTATCTCACTCGGAGAGAAGCCATTGGAAATGTACTTGAAAGATTTGGCATGGCAGAGTCAAAAAGGAGTGCCACTCCTATGGAGTTTAGGCAAAAGATGGAAGGAAAGGAGACAGATGGAGGAATGATTCTGGAAGATAATATGGAACTAGGGGAGTCAGAATTCATCTCCACGATTCTTTATCGACAAGTTGTTGGGAGTCTTATTTACTTCATGAACTGCACTCGTCCGGATATTGCAACGGCTGTTGGAGCTCTGACTAAAAGTCTTCAGAATCCGAAGAAATCAGATTGGGAGGCAACAAAACGAGTTCTGAGATATCTTGTAGGAACACGACATCTCCGACTGTCTTTTGGAGGAGATGAAGTGAATATCAGCACCTGGAGCGATGCGAGTTATGGTGATATGCCAAGCCGACATTCTACCATTAGATTCATTTTGAAGATTGGTAATGGTACTTCATGCTGGACAAGCAAGCTCTAGAAGGTGACTGCTCAGTCAACCATTGAAGCTGAATACATGGCAACCAACTCAACTGTCAAGGAACTTCTTTGGGTAAAGTCTCTCTTACAAGAACTAAAATTTATGCAGTCTGGTCCTCACGTAATTTAGTGTGACAATCAAGCTGCTATTGCTTCTAATCCTAGTCATCATTTCAAAAGAAAGCATATTGATACTAAGTTACACTTTGTGAGGGAAAAGGTGATGGCCAGAATCCCAAAATCTAGTTTTAAGTTCCATTGTTTAGGGGCTTGTGTTGTTTTGAAAGCTTTAGTCCTCACTAATCCTCATAGGTGAGGGGAGTGTCTTCACAGTACTTAGAATATTTTGTGAAAGTTTGGTTCAGTATGTACCAGAATTAATGTTACAGTGAACAACGAGGGAGTTCACAATGTGACAAACTTCAATACACGCGTCGGTAAAAGGAAGATGAGACGCTTTACAAAGAGTCGATCGTGCTATTCAGACTCATTATAAAGATCGAGGTGTCCCATAAAGTTTCATCTTCAATGAGACTTCAAAAGGACGGACGATGAAGATTTGCTGCCAACGGAAGGTAGTCATCCAGGACCACGTCTAGTATTATTTCACGTGTTCTCTACATTGTACTGTGACGTTATTTACCTCTAGTTTGTACAGAAGCGTGTTTTGTTTGATTAATGTTCTAGTTCACATTCATTTTGTATGACATGCCTTAAGATATTCAGGTATCCTGTGACGTTATTTACCTCTAGTTTGTACAGAAGCGTGTTTTGTTTGATTAATGTTCTAGTTCACATTCAATTTGTATGACATGCTTTAAGATATTCAAGTATCCTCCTTAGGACTGGTAGATATAATTGATTCATGGCTAGTATGCCTCCTTAGCTTTTTTAGGATAGTAAGTGGATGCTAGCTCTTAGAAGAATAGATCTTTTAGGTATATATATGTAGGACTTAGCCATTTCAGATTTAGGAATTTGTGTATCAAAATTAGGCTGTGTCATTTTTGATATCTTTGACTTAGAATATCTCTCATATTTGTTTACAAATTTTTGTGTGAATTTGCACTTGTGTTCTTTTGTGTATTATCTGCATTGTGTCATATTTGTAGGCCATTTGGTTGCCTAATTTTTCTTTGGTTGTGTTCCAAAGTTGTGTGTGTTTTTTTGAGCATCTGTGAGAGCTTTTTGCTTACTTGAATTCTGTGATGACTACTCCAGCATCATCTTTATCTTCAATTGGTGTAGCAGTCACAAAACAACAGCTTGTTTCATCCCATACAAAGATTTTATT
The DNA here is from genome assembly GCA_037447655.1 of Zygnema cylindricum. Classification (NCBI taxonomy): domain Eukaryota; kingdom Viridiplantae; phylum Streptophyta; class Zygnematophyceae; order Zygnematales; family Zygnemataceae; genus Zygnema; species Zygnema cylindricum. Next base: position 44,621 of record JBBHKE010001484.1, read on the forward strand.
AGTTTACAGACTAAGGTTTCTTTCTTTTTTTCTGCATACATCTCTGGTTGTTTCATGTAAATGGTTTCTTCTAACTCTCCATGCAGGAAAGCAGTCTTAACGTCCATCTGGTGGACTTCCATGTTTTCTATAGCAGCCAGACTTAGTAAGATTCTGACTTGTAAAATCTGACAACTTGAGAGAAGGTTTCCTCAAAATCAATACATTCTTTCTGATTGAAACCTTGCCTCCAGTCTGGCCTTGTACCTTTCAATGGTGTTATCCGGGTTGAGCTTTACTTTGAACACCCATTTGATGCCGATGGCTTTCCTACCCGCTGGAAGATCCACCGGCTCCCATGTGTGCGCCTCCATGAATGACTTCATTTCGTCGTTTACCGCCTCGATCTAGTGATTTCTCTCTGGTGATGAGAAGGCCTCCTGAATTGTTAGCGGTTCCGTTGTAGCTGCAGAGAAAGCAAAATGTGAGCTTGCTTGCATACAGCTGCTGGTTCTTCTTCCCCTCGGAAAATCTGACGCTGAAATTGTTGGCAACCTGCGATTTGTTGTCCTAGTCTGAGCTGTGACAGGTGCCGAAACTGGATCAGGATTTGCCGGTTCCACACGTGTAGTAAGTTGTGTAGATGCCGGTGTCGAATTTGATCGTGCAGTAGGTGCTGCATCTGGTAGAGGAACTTGTGGAGATGTAGTTGTAGCCGATGACTGTGACTGAAAATAAACAGGTTGAGTATGTTGGAAGATCACATTCTTTTGTACCTTTCCTGTTTGTTCACCTTCGGTGTTTGCCAACGAATTAACCGAATCCTGTTCATCTTTCAACTGTATATTTCTGCATACAATAACTTTCTTCTTCTCTAAGACATATACCCTATAACCCTTTGCATTGTCATCATATCCCATAAAGATGTCAGGTAAGCCCTTAGCCTCCATTTTCTATTTATATTGGGATGTGTCTAAAACAAAACATTTGCTGCCAAATACTCTAAAGTGACTAACATCTGGTTTCATTCCTATCCAGAGTTCATAAGGTGTAGTCTTAACCGTTCAATTTGCAATTCTATTTTTAATATATACCGCACAATTGAGTGCTTCAGCCCAGAATTTCAAATCAAAACCTTTGTCTGCAAGCATAGACTCTGCACTTTCTGTTACCCTCCTATTTAGTCGTTGAGATAAACCATTCTGTTTCGGTGTGTAAGGAACTGTCAAGTTATGATTGATACCTTCGTCGAGGATTATGATTGATACCTTCGTCGAGGAGAAACTGTTCAGATTCTTTTGAAGTATATTCTCCTCCGTTGTCCGATCTTAGTGCCAGGATCGAAACTCCATACAACATTTTCTACCCATTCCTTGTAGTGCTTGAAGTGTGTAAACACTTCACTCTTGTGCTGCATAAAATAGACTCTTGTGAACCTCGAGTAGTCGTTAGTGAATGTAACCATATAGTGGACACCTCATGTGATGGAACATGTGATGGAGCGAGAACATCCGAGTGGATAAGTTGTAGAACTTTGTTCGACTTGTGGTCAGATTGTTATGGAAAAGGTAATCTGTGGATCTTTCCAAGTGAGCATCCATCACATAATTTCACATGCTGAGAAGAAAGAGAAACACCCTCAACCTTTCCTAAAATCACCATCTTTTGTAAGCTATCATAATTGACATGGCCCAATCTCTTATGCCATAGCTCATTGACAGATGATACATCGGAATAGAGAATATCATTATCTTTGTATTCAGCCATAATCATCTTATACATCTTACTTGCATCTTTGGTTCCTGTCACTCTAACTTTACGTAGTTTGCTAACAACATGTTTTCCTCCTTTGAGGATTACATCAAAGCCTTTGCTTTCTACCAAAGAAGTAGAAAATAGATTCTTTTTGAACTCTGGTACATGTAGCACATTGTGGAGAGTTATTTCTACAAACTTCCCCCCCACATCTACCATTAAAGATACACCACCCTGAGCTGAAGTTTGCACACTCATGCCGTAGGCATAGTAGATGTTCTTTGGAGCTGTCGCCTTGAGGTTGGAAAAACTCGATTTATTCCAACACATGTGTGCCAACGCTCCCGTATCCATGATCCATCTTGTATCTTTTTGACCTTCCATGCGTGCTACCATTGCGAATAAATCTGCTTCTTCATCTTCAACATTAGAGAATGAATTATCTTCTTTAGTTGCATAACTTGAGAAGAAAGCAGTTTCACGAGAAGAGTTCCCAAAAAAGCCCTTATGATATGGGCTCTGCTGCCAGCCTGGATGATATAGTCCTGATTCATTTGCCTTTTTAAGCTTCAAACACTACCTATATCCATGTCCCCTTTCAGAGCAATAAAATCAAGTAGTAGACTATCTAGTTTGCCTATTACTATACTGATTCAGATTTTGATTCCTATCCTGATTTTTGTTCTGATTAAGTAATGTTTTTCTGTCAAAATTTGTTTTTAAAGCTTCTTCCTTTCTTTCACCATGTAGTGTTTTCGTAGTTGCTTCCTCTTCTAAGTTCAGATTGTATGCTAACTGAAATGTCCAGCTAGACTTATCATGCGTTTTTAGCTGGACAGAAACTCCTTTCATATTACTAAGGAGTCTTCTAACAAGTAGAGCTGCCTGCTGGAACTCAAGAAATGAGCCACCAGCAGACGAATGTGCATCGATAAGAGCACGAAAGTTGTCACAATACTCCACCATACTCCCCCCGGAGTATTTATAGTCCCAGATTTTTCCAGCAACTAGGAGTTCCTCTTGGACATTGGATTTCTCGAAAGCAGATTTTAGTGATTCCCAGATTTCTTTTGCTTTCTTCATCTTTAGCCGAGACATAACCAAATTCTATGATATGCACAAAATCAGATTGTTTCGCGCCAATGAGTTTTTCCTCGCCCAACTTAGATCTGTTTCAGCTAGAGTGCCATCCAAGACCCCGAATAAATTAGCAGTTTCAAATGTGGATTCAACCATCGCTGCCCAGTATGCATGCTTTTGGCTATTGAATATGGAAATTCTTGAAGAAAGGCTCATAACATGTTGTTCGACGACCACAATCGCTGGAGGAGAGCCAGCAGCAGTAGTAGTGGATGTAGACATCTAAACAGAAGCTAACAAGCACCCTACTCAACAGCCAACTTCAAGATGTAATAGAATGCAACTGAGTGAACTATGCAAACTCAAATTTTGCATAACAATAGTAAACACAGTGTAAAAACACTCCTCAAAGTTTCAACTCAATTGATCCAGCCAACCATAGAGATGTTCACACTACAGATTCACAAAAACTGCCTTAGTAGATTAATATCCCAAGACTTGGATAATTACAATTTGTCTAAGTCCTAAACTATATACTCACAGTGAGTATCTACTGGTCACACTAATCAAAGTGACTGTACTACAGTACTGTCCTACGCTTACAACAAAATACTAAAACTGCACTAATAGTACTTCCAAACCTAATTTTGTCATTTCTCTAAATCAGAATAGTGCGACACTATTTGAAATTAGCTAAACTACAAATCCTTGTTTCCAGATATTTACAAATAGAAGGCTGTACATTAAAAGTTCCTGGCGCTTAGTCAGTAGTGTTCCATAGCATTCGGCTGACTGTTGTAGTGTAGTACGAAGCACTTGATACCGTCCAAGTGTGCTTCTCCATTTATGGTCCCTTTTAAATCGTGTCCGTCAATTCAATGTCAATCAGCGGCCCTTCTTGGTTGACCGTACCATACTTCTCTATATATGCCGTTTGCATTCCGTTCGTCCGATTTCATCAATCTGCTCATCAATCTCCCGACACGTGTAACTTGTCATTGGCGCTATTCCGTGAAACCTGAAACAACCTTTCATGCCGATGCGTGTCCAACTGGCCGTACATTACACTCTCTTAGTCTTCTGTTACCTTAACACTATTAGAGGTAAGTATTGCGGGTTTCCATTGCCCAAGATATTCTAAGTCCTTTTTCCCTCCTCACAGCTCTATCTACTGAGTAAAGATTTTCAATTTCAACAGACTTATCTGGGAGGTCACATGATCAAATCTTGGTCCAGTCCAACCTTCTTTTGCAGGAGTCGGGTTTTCTGCTCCATCCATCTGTCTGTCTCCTTTTCTGCATGGGGCAGCCATGGCTACCTGTTAGTCCTCAATGAATACGACAAGTATGAGGACTATTGTAAGACCAAAGTAAGAGTAAGAATATAAAAAACCTTTTTCAACATGTACAACTTTGTGATGGTTAATGCGGCTACGAAACTTCCAACAACTGATAACGCTGACAAATACAAAGACAGTTGTAGACATTTAGTTTTTTGTAATTTTTTGACATGGTAGATGTTTTGGATTTTGTGACATTATGACGCCATGCTCACTGTGACAACGTCGACGTCACAAAATTCAAGAATTTTTGTTTCCGATTTCGTTTTTCAAATTTTTCTTATTCGAATTGCCATAATAATATACATAAAGGTAGTAAAAAAAAAGGTTTTAAATATCTTCCATTTAATTCCAATATTGCCATAACCATTTTTCATTCGTTGTATAGGTGGTACTTTCCCTGGAATCTAGTCGCGAGGAGATTTTTGATGAAGTTTTTTGATGGGCTCGATTCTCTTGCTTGGGGGTCGAAAAATGGAAAACGCCAAATTCGTTAATATGAGGACAAACATGAAGTACATTCAAAGTATTGACTTGACGTTTGCTGAATGTCTAAAGAATTGATTTTTTTGTACAGCTAAAGTTTTTCTCGTACGGAACTGCGTTTTGGGGGAAAACAATAAAATAAAGTCGATACTATAATACATGAGGACGTACCTTTAGGGTAGAATTCCAATAGGCGGTCCCAGTAAATGTGCGGACAAGTCTACTAACATCGTTTACTAAAAGTCTGCTCTATTTTGTCGGGCCAGTAACACGCTTTTTTTAATTATGATTGGCGCCATATAGGTTAAATTCAAGATTCAAAAGATCTTAAAAAAATCTACAAACAGAAGACCAAAACGAAAGATATGTACGGTCGGAGGTAGTTAATGATTCGTACGTAAAGTTTGCGGCTAGTTTTTTCTTTTGAAAATGGAAATCAAAATTTCGAAACAGAAAGGCAAAAAGATGCGGCAAACTTTGAATTTCGGTGGATGTCAAACGGAGCGTGCGAGGATGTTTTTGGCTTACTTGCATCTAGCGTGGCAGACGACACATGGCCTGTAGGACGTGTATGCATGTGATCGCTTGTTCCAAGTGGATATTTTTTTGCTTTTTCACGTGTACCAATGGTACACGACCATTATCGTGCAACTCTCCTCACAAGGAGAGTATCTTCACACTGGACGATGTGCGCTATTGCTTCGGTGATCTCAAAAAGTGAAATATCCAACGGTCAAGAATTACGCCTACATCATTGGAGCCTCGCGATAGCTTTCCAGGAACGATGTTTTGTCCAGTTACAACTTTTTGAGGTACGACTTTGTACTGCGTTGTATGAAAACGTACGACGTCTAGTAGCAAACCCACTTTTTTTCTAATGGAGTTTTACCCTCCGCCAGTGTGACGACATCAGACTGATTTTCAAAAGTCAAGGTTACTATTAAAAAGTCCGTTTGCCTTCAAACCGTACCACGTCTGCAGGAATATGTATATTGTTGTACTTTCTGACGTGAATTCTTTCACCAATTAAAATTTGCTTTTGCTAAAAGTGTTTCTCGAAAATAAATGACCTTAAATGCCAGAAAACAATCCAACAATTTGTATGCTATTTGGCAGCCCAACTACTTTCAGTTCTACTAACGTGTGAAAAACCTACAAGGCCCATCTCGATTCAAATTTGTAGTGTTGTGTATCAATAAAAAAATTATCGCGATGACATCGATATCGATTGTTATCGGTTATCGAACGGTCTGAGGTCTTGATATATCGGTTCGGATACCAAATTCATGGAATATGAAAATATGTATAAAAGATTTTACAATATACTGTATTATTTTTACTATATAGCGTGAAGTCACGTGTAATTTGCTATGCTGTTTAATTGGAATTTATTACGGATAGCACATTGTCGACAAATTTAAAATAATTATTTATAGTTCTAAAACTATAGCACCGAAATTAAAAAAAAAAATACATTGTCAATTTGTAGAATAAAACGTTTTCGAAAACCACACAAAAAGACGAACAAATCTGTCAGATTGCCGCCATTATTAGCCATTTATAAATAAATAACAGTCAAAAAGACATTCTGGAAGGAGTACCCAAGTAAAACCCCCTTAAATTAGAAATGATGAAGAAAATATCGTGATGTTTTACCGAAATCGGGGGGAAGGGGGTCTAGAGGTCGCAAAAGTGAAAATTTTGTATAACGGAAATCGACCATTCTTTTCTTTAAATCTGAGTAACCGACGCCCGACCGTGTTGTGTCACGCTCCAAAATTGTTAACCGTTAACTGACCGTCGTTTACGAAAGTAAACGTTAACCGAAACTCGATTTGTCGCAACTAACCGTACCAGACTGTAACCGACAAAGTACAAAATTACAACGCTCGTTGTTTTTAGCGTTAAACAATTATTACACAGCGACTCGTAATTATCGTAAATATATCTTTTAGGTACACATAGAAAATTTGACAAACGTACAATTTCACGTCATTATGACGTTTGCACTACGCGGTTTGTGAAAACGCAGTTACATCATAACGACATGTATTAAATCATTTTTTGTACTTTTTTCGTTAATACGATACAATTTTGCACGGTCAGACACCGATCGTAAGCCACGCTATTTAAAACGGTACTATACTACATTGTGAATCGTTATTAGGTCAAAGTTTATATAGTGTTGCAAAAATTTTACCGTAATTTTTTTCTAATAATGAATTTGATTTTTTTTTTAAAAGGTGTATTCTAATTTCGGCATTAATGTTAATTTGGGAACAACAAAAATGGAATAATCGCCGTACGATTATATACATTAATATATGTATCCGTACAAAATATTAAAAATCGTACGCTGTCGTGAAATTTCATTATCTGTATATGTCAAACTCATTTACGTGTCAGACTAATCACGTTTTTTTAGCGCACGTTCCTATGCGTGCGCGTCCGACTTGATTCATTTTTTGTAAAATTTTCACTTGAAAAGGTACAATTATGTATGGTTTGACATCGCCCGTTCACCACACTATTTATATCTTATTTTATTTTCGTTCTTTACGCTATTTTGTACGGTAAATTAATTATCGTCAAGGAAAAATCAAAATCATATATCCTATTTGAGGAAAAAAATCAATATTTTTATAACCCAAACATGAGTTATTAACACTAATGACGATTCACGGTGTATAGATATTAACGCTAATTCAAAAAATACCTTAAATAATGTAAAGAAAATTTTAGAGTTATTTACTATTTTTTAGGTTTTTGGGTCGTGGTGACGGAATTAGCGTTAATAACGCTATTTACGATTCGCAGTGTAGGCTTAATGGGAAATTATGATTTATAATACTATTTACTGCAAAGAGACTTGGTAGATGTAGTAGGTTATAGTCCACGTCTTTAATTGATAAGCATAAAATCCAAATAATTATTTGTAGTATCAAATATAGAAATAATCAAATCATAACCTCGTCCTATTTTTGACTTTATTATACAAAATCTCAACCTAAAACTTAAAAATTACACAAAATCTATAAATCTAAAAGTGGGATTAATACAACGCTTTGGTAATTTGGTAAAATAAGCATTCCAGTTTAAGAAAGAAAAAAGATAAACAATAGAAAAACTGTGAAAAAAAAATAAAAAATGAAAGAAACAAATATATAACTAATACTAACAAAAAAACAATAATTAGAAAAAAAAACAAAACAAAAAATTATGCATTAAACATATTTCGGTTGGATCTAACAAACAAAAGGTCACTAATCATTGAAATCGCTAGTGAGCTCTTTTTGTTTGTTATTGTATTCCCGGCATCCGAAAAATTGCATTCAAACATGGAACTAAAAGCCGGAATAGCTAGAATAGATCTAGCAACACCAGCAAGAATAGGAAGTCCTCTTTTTTTCGCAAATACATCTAAATTTTTTTCCCACCATTCAAGTATGTTAAAGTTTAATCTTTCCTCGTTCTTTAATTTTAAATCAAATTAACGTTTCAATTCGTCACTAACAAGCGTTTTTTTGTCGGTGGAAATAAAAACCTAACTTTCGTCATCGCACTCACCAAAAAAATCTTAGCAACCAACTTAAAATGGTCGAAATTCCTCGCAAAACATCAACGCCACCGTTTTCGCTTTTTTTTTTTCGGTCACTTGTTTTCGCCTGCGTTTTTGAAATAAACCTTCGAAGAAGTCCTCTCGAACTATCCGTGTCGGCCAAAGCTGAACATGTGTGAGTGTTAATTGTTGAAGTACCGTTTGTTGACTTGTATTGATAAACTATGAAACATGTATTACACGCCGCAAAACCTCCTCCTTCACTATGTATTTGTTTGATGTTTTAGTTTCATACACATGTTCAATTTTTTTCCAACAACTTGAAAGTGGCCCTGCTTTCTTTCACTGAGCAATTTCACCATTATTTTGTTTTTGAACTTCGTTTTGGATTATAGGTTTAAGAGAAGCAAAAATGCGTTTCTCTATTTTCGTGTATGACTAGGTTTTGTTTGAATTCTGGTCAAGTTTCTCTAACTGAAAGAACAATTCAATTTTTTAATTTAGGGTGCGGCCCCATGTGGCTAGGTTCGGGTTTTTTCATGTCGTTTTCATGTATGACTTAGCGACGTTCTGCCGAAGCTGCAACCGTACGAAGAAATCGTAAATTTTATAAATTACAATTTGCGTCATTCTCAGACTTAAGATGTACGAAAATTTGTCGTTTTGTGTTTTTTCGACCCACTGTTATGTCATCTTCAAACTTATCATGAATAACATCGACAATGTGTTTTAGGCTAAGAAAAACCGTTTACACCAATAGAAAAACATATTCCTACGTGTGAAATTTTTTGGATTTTTTTTGACCAAAGAAAAAACGACAAGGTTTTTGGTTTTTGTCCCCATGCATCTTGTACGGTTTTTTTTGCAGGGGTCTCGATGCTGTAGAGTCATTTCACGCAAAGGTGAAAAATTTGCAAAAGTGAATAATTTGCGAAGTCATGGCGGCCGGACAAGAGAGGTTTACGCAAAGGCATGCCGTACAGCCACGACTACAAGGATGCACGTCTACAATGTCACGCAAACACATGCTACGTACGAAACCGTTTCAAAAATTATGATATATCTTGCGACGCTTCAAAAAGTTTCGAAAAAATACGGAGCGGCAAAGGCAGATTGTACACGGTGACATCCATCACGGGTAATGTTCACGTTTACAATCGTCACAAACTTAAGTAACAATTTCAAGTAAACACATAGAGACACCTGTAATCGGGTTCGCCAGATCCGCGCTAAAATACAAAGTAGGTTAGCTAAGTTATAGCCACATGGAGCCGCACCCTTATTGTTTGAAACCTGAAAATAAGCTAATAATTAGGATTTGTCGTTGGAAATTGACGTAATAATTTGATTTCATCTGATTTATTAATTAATAAGTAAGACATGTCGCATGACATTGACATAATAATATCATATATTTGTGGAAACACGGTATAAAACGCATAATTAGCACTTTGCAATAATGTACGATAAATTAGGAAACCAATATTTACTATATGTCACTTGATATTTACGTTGTTCACACTTGAAAAAGGGGAAAACGGTATGGTATGAAAACGGTACTTTTTTTTGTCCGCCATGAACTGGCAGGTGACGTTAGCCTACGTCAACTAGCGTGTCGTGATATGAGCCCCTTGTCCATAGGAAAAGAAAACGCTTTGCGGACATGAAATGTACGAAGCGTTCCGAATCAAACCGTACTGCCACGCAAGCGTTTGTAGAGGCCGATAATAACCCCGGAAGAACTGAGAACATGCTGAAAAAATAAACCTCGGGCGGCCGAAAAAAAAAACAGCAAAAGACCACGCGGACATCTCACTCGAATCATCTCTTCCTTTCACTTTTAGCGTCTCAAAATTTTTGATAGGAAATGTCTTGTGAACAGGTAGCTGAAGTGTCGAAGCGAATTAATAGTATTATACCACGAGGAGAGCTGGTAAGGACTAACTGGTTTTTTTTTTTATTCGTTTAAGCTTGCTTGATAAGCTCGTTTTAGATGTCGCCTGGTTACATTTGTGGAATCGTTTTAGATGTCTATTACAACCTGGGTACACTTGTGGAAATTATTGGAAATTATTTACAATTTATGAGCAAAACGTGAGTAGCCTTATTTTCTGTAAAGTTTTATGGGTAGTTGTACGTACAGTTACTCACAGACCTGCACTTTTCTCACAAAAAATGAGTTTTCGATAGGCTACTTAACTTATTGGGAGAAAAGGGATGTCCTTTTTTTCTGTATGAAGAGTAGAAATCTTGTCTGTATAAAGAGTAGAAATCTTGTCTGTGTTTATTTTCGCCTGTGAGCTTTTTGAAGATGATGTATCACAGTCTTGAGGCTTTGGTCAAATGGACAATTTTGGTGAGAGGAATGCCTAAATGGACTACAATAATGGGTCATTTTCTACTTCTCATGGTTCATTGTAAATAAGTCGTTTGCATGCTGGCAAATAACAATAAAGAGTTGGAAAAGGCTTTGTTAAGAGATGTCAAATTGAAAGCGAAGAGAAAATCCTTGATTACGCAATCTAGCTTGTGGATTTATGCACTTCAGCTAAAACATTTTACATTTTTTTTTTACTAAAGTTTTTGCATGTGGTGAAAAGCTATTCTATATGCATAACTGCTATAATGCTGCCTGTTGAAATTTAGGGAGTTTGATCTTTTTTTAATTGTGTTATAATAGGTGGGATAACCTACTTTACATCGGACAAGAACCGACTCGAAAGTGGTCTCTACAGTAAGTATTTGGAGAGTCAGTTGGGCGGTGGCTTTAGGAGGGAGAGCCGCAGAGGAGCTCGTTTTTCGGAGTCAAAATGTGACTACAGACGCTACTAGTGACCTCAGTCAGGTTAGTGTGGAGTGGAAACTGTTTTCGAATACTGAAATTGTTGTTATCATTACTTAAATAACAGCTAGTGATGTCAGTCAGGTGAGTATGGATTTTCAAATGGGCTATTCACTACCTTACTGTCAAAACTGTTTGAGAGTTGGAGAGAGAAGTTAGAGATAGACTGCCTCGACTTCTATATTTCTTTTCAGACCTAGAAAATACTAATAAAACCATTAGTTTCTACAGAGTGCGTGCCAGAGGAAAGGTTTCTTGTGCTGGCGTTTCAGGAGGTGGTTCAGTCCCTGGTGTAGGAGGAATCTGCCCGCTGAGAATCCCACTCGACCTACGCCGCGTTTCTCCGATGAGTTTCAATACCTGTTCACTTAACTTCCGCATTTCTACCTCTAGGGCCTCCCAATCTACCATGACACGTCCGGCTTCGTCATAGCCTTGCCCTAGGATTTAGAACTTTCACTAGTTCATGGGCTCTTTTGACTACTTTGGTAAGATCTGCTATCCCCATCCACGGAAATTGTGGATCAATAAGTCTGGTCCGCCACCGTCCTTTGGACAAATCTTTTGGACCAGTACCCGAAACCTCTGGATCAGTAGGTTCGGATTGCCAGAGCCCTTCACAAAGGCGGACACGAGGTGCTGTAGGAGAAGTTCTCTCGGTGGAGGCTAACACTGGAGTTGGGAAAGTCTCTTCCTTGGGAAGAGGTGCGAATCTCCCCTTGCTGTCCCTGTAGTCAAACCTCTTCTCTCTCAAGGGATCTCGGCCCTCCCTTTAGCTACCCACTTCTCCTCTACGAGACCATGAAGTGGTGCGTCCTTGGGAAGGTCTGTTGGTTGCGGTGTCTTGAGAGGAAGATGGAGGACGAGAATTGGGGGCTCTCTAGGACCGGTCGTGCCTTGACTGTGAAGAGCTACTCTACGAAGAGCTACTCAAGATCTCCACTACCCCTTCCACAAGTCTAACCACCCTGACTCGATCCGTCCAAGCCACTCTCTGCACTAACTCCTTGTTCACCTTCAGCTCATGGAGGTTATGAAGGGCAAGGAGTTCTTCACGACCAGGGCGGTGAGGATCCGCCAAAACCGCGGGGTCAATGTGAATCTCGGCCCAGGGTAGCTTGGATCTTGTATAAAGCCTTACCTCCGGAAAAGGACCTAAATGGGGCTCCCTCTAAGCTTGCCTCTTTGGTCGGGCCTTTGGTGACACTAGGTTCCTTTCCTGAGCTTGTGCCTTGGCCTCCCTCCTTTCCTCGGCAAAGGCCTTGCCGGCCTCCGTGAAGGAGGGGGAATCTTCGGGATTTAGACTAGAAGGAGATGGGGGAGAAGTGGCCTCAAGTGGTTCTTTGGTCAGGGAATCAAAGACACTCTCCATGGGTACAGACTCCTCTGACATTTGAGGCCTTTCCTCTTGCCCACGCTTCTCCTCCCTACCGTGCTCTCTAGATCCATTATCCGTAGTCTCTCCTCCCCCCATGATGACGGAGGTAACGAGAGAATAAGTATTAAATGTTACCGGAGCTCACTTCCAAAAAGTGAGCTTTTAAAGTCAAAGCTCCTATCCCTTCTAATCCTAGCGGACATGTTGGCTTTTCAGTACTGTGCTGGTCCCCTTGAAGTCTAACAAAGATTCACTCAAAACCCACTGTTTTGGCCTAAAAGATTCTCGTAGTCAACCCCGCTTGAAAGAGAACCAAAGCCCAAAAAGGAATTCCAAAGAGAGAACAAAGGCACTTCCACGCAGAATAACGGAAAAATGAAAGAATAAGAAGTTGTTTTAGAATTAACAATATCACCTTACCCTAGAAAAAAAATAGAATATAAATATAAGATTCACAATAATAGCAAGCCAGCTCAACATACCCCCAAAAGCAACGTTGACAACAAGAGGAGATGAAATCTCTCTCGAAGACATTAAAACAAGTTATGTCCTCCTTAACACCTCGGTTTCCGCAATCCAGAACCGGCAGGTGCCTTCTCGATATCAACAGCCACAAGTCCTAAACAGCCCAAAAAGGGAGAGATAGTGCCAACTACCCAACCGGACTACAATTTCCACAACGACAAAGGCAAACTAAGATGGCACTAGGGTCACAATCCCACAACAAACAAAGGTTCTTCAAAAGAAGTTTGCTAGAATTTTCTAAAGGTTTTCTCAAGAGACAGTACTGAAAAGCAACCTGTCTCCTTCGGCTCCAAGTGCCTTATACATCAAAGTTTGTCCAAAAATCAAAGCAAGGCTATCAACCAATCAGCAACAAGCGATGGTAACAGAACTGAAATAGGACAAATTGACCCGTACTACACTTGAGGCAAAAACTTATGCTTCTGATGGCGGCTAGTTCCGCGACTGGAAGTTATTATTTGTTCCACTATGTTTAAACAAAGTACTGAAAATGGCACGAACGTACCAAACTTTGACCTAAGGTAATTAATAGAATATAAGTCAGCTGAGTCTCAACTGAATTCGTACAGACAGCTAACAGCATAATCTAGACGACAATCCGAAAAGTTACGTGGCAATCCAAAATGTACCCCCCACCAGGGCTGGCACTAACTGGTCCCATGTAACGAAATAGCAGTCTTGGAGAGGGTAGAACTTGGTCGTCTTGCATCCGTTAGGCGCGAAATAAAATGCGTTCTGCTCACTTTAAGAAATACAAGGATTTCGTCTTGCTGGGTGCCCTCACTCTTGCCTACTCTGATGACGGTACAAGTGGGAAAGGGCCCGAAAATCCTTGGTGATATTAAGGTGTGCCGAAAACACACAAAAGCTTGACAAAGCGTGGACAATGCAGATGGTCAATACTATTAGGTCTGGTTGGACCCAATCCACTCACGTACCCTGTAAACGATCAACAAATATCTTGACACGCGCTTGCACCCGCAAGACATCGTAAACTTACAAACCACTCTTAGCAATCTGGTGATTTCTAAGGGTGTTTGTTCGCTTCAACTAGAGTTTTGCAGAGCTCCCGAAAACGAAAAAGCTCCACTAACTCCTCTCTTTGGTGAGGTTTGTCACAATGTGAAGAATCGATGCCTTTGATCAACAAAAAGCAAGACAAAATAAAACCAAATACCTAAGTTAGTATGAATATTCTTGGACAAAAACTGGCCAAAGAGATAATGATGTCTGTTAACAAGCAAACAACAATTAAAATTGCAAAGCTAGTAATAGATTTGTTTTTTTCTTTAATGTTTGTTTTCAAACAAACAATTAAAACTTAGCATAAAATTTCAAAATACAAGGATCAATTATCAATCGCAGAAACACAAAGAAATATTGTCAGCTTTAAATCAAAGAAAATAAAGAAAAACTAAGAAAGTCAATTGCAATAAAATAGGAAAAAAAAACAATTTTAGATTGTAGGAAAGTATGAAATGAAGACAAATTGAAATTGCAGAACAACAGGAAAAACTGACAATTTTAGATTGCAGAAAAATATGAAAACACACAATTTCAAAAGCACAGGAATATTAAGTCAAGCGATAGCCACTAAGCTCCTTCGTCACTCTGTATTCTTTACAGGAGTTGAATTAATAAAGATCTAACCTAATTATCACAACACATAAACTGAAAATGTAGAAAATTGCGAGCAAATTTGGATAACAAGATTTAGCCACACAAAAAAAAATAAGGAAAGCTAACCCTAATCCACTATCACCAAGTGATCCACACGAGCAAACCCAAAACTGTCCAATCACAATCTAAGGGTCAGCAACAGCCTAAGAGAGAAGGCTGAGCAGCAATCCACTTGATAAGACGAGAGAAGAAGTGAAGGGAAGCCAGTTAGGCTTCGACGTGAGCCATGTAGATAAAATTGCAAGGCAAATTACAAAGACAGGTGAGTGCGAGCTAGGCAACAAAACGCTAAATAACAAGAAAAATAGTCACTAAAACTATCTTGATAATTTTATAAGAAAAATAATGAAAGCAAAGGTCAAATCTTCCAAATGAATTCTTCTGCTCTTGAAATTGTGAGCACATAATTCACTTAAAATTCACTAAGTAGAAAGTCTACAGCTGAGCGTCTAAGCGTCTAACCTACTGTAAATACATGTGTTTTATGTAGTTATCTGCTCTTAGTGTGGATTCTGGCCAATAGGCGACCAGAATCGTATGCCTTGCGTTACAAAATCTACAGCCTAAGGATAAAAGCCCTTCCTATGCTACATGTGAATGCGTGAGACCTCCCAGGGTCCACGACTTAAAATGGACCAATCGCTGTAGCCGCGCATAGTTCGAATCCAAATCGTCCGTTCGTCTACATCATATGTGGTCGTAGATGTCCGTTCGAATTCGCGCTCGTCTGGACATATTTCCAGGTTGGCGTTTCAGTTCACCAATCCTACGTACGAAAACTTAAACTCGTTCAAAGAAATTCCGACGCCTAACGAATAGACGTCCGGACCCAATTGTTGATCGCGGGTTTTATAGAGCTTGACAATTTCGCGTACGAACTCCAATCTTGATCGCGGGTTTCACGGCACTTGACAATTTCGCGTACGAAATCCAATCTTGATTGTAGGGTTCACGGCGCTTGACAATTTTGTGTGCGGACTCCTATCCGTACGCCCTGCCGGCACAAAATTGAACTTTACTCAAATTAGTGAGGCGTTGGTCTTTTAGGACTGGTTTTATGCAAGTAAGTGCGATTAAATGCGATTAAAATGCGATTAAAATGGGGCGACGTGATACGGCATAACAAGTGTACCACTTTAATTAGTGTTTATGTACTTGTTGTACCTTCCTTGTACATAATGTTTTAGCGTAGAAAGATTCCCTCTAATTTTACTTCCACTTCTAGATATACCTAAAATAGTTCCACTTATTGGATGTACTTAGACTAATCGTACCTCCACTTCTGTATAGTGTGTCTTACACGTTTGAGTACAACAATAAAACTCATACATCTTTTTGTCTTATCAATTCAATAATAGTGTTGAACTTAGGTTCACGACAATCTCATTTGTCGCTACTGTTTTTTCCCGTTTGTCCATTTTAAGTATGTTTTACTCTATCCTGTTTTCTTTTCCTTAAATCCTTTTCTTTGTTATGGTCGCTAATCTATTAGGTTATAGGAGCACAGCTTCGGCCATGTCAAACTCAGTTCATAAATTTAAATAACATTATTTTTACAACTGCAAGTTTCTAATCCAACATTTATTGAGTTTTGAAAAATTGTGGGGCCACGTTATAGGAGATGTCATCATTCTAATTTTTTCGGATAAGGTTGACAATGATTTTGTGGCCGCCCAGATTGGAATCATTACGTGAAGAGAAAAGGACTCCGTCGCCTTGTCTCGTCTTATTTTGTCGTTGGATGGAACAATCGCGAATCTTGTACGCATTGCCACAACCGCTAACGAAGCATGGCGACTTTTGTGCGCTGCGTATGAAACTGACACATGGCCGCATTGCTTGGCTCTTCGACGAGAATTTATCCTCTTTGAAAAGGATAAGTTCGAAGATATGTTGTCTTTTATACAAAAAGTACAATCATATGCTGGTTGTTTAAATTGCATTAATTATCTTGTGACTCATTAAGATCTCGTTAGCGTGAGTTTGGCAAAATTGTCGTCTAATATTGAGTGATTTGTTGGTACGGTTGACAAAAATCTTGCAGATGTCACCTTATGTGATTTAACCAATGAGCTCAATTATGGAGAAAGTAGACAAAATTTAAAAAACACGTGACATCATCTGACGCCACAACGCTAACTACTTTTGATTTAAATAAAGACTTTAACAAGTGCTACAAGAAACTTCTACCTTTTGCAGATATTGCAAATAGAAAGATCATCTCATCGACGTGCATCTCATCAACCAGTGTCTAGTTCTTGTTTGCAAACGTGAACGTGCGTCAGGCGGCGGCGGTGCCGATCAAAATAAAACCAACGCTCCCAATCTAAAAGCGCCGCCCAATTTGCATGTCACGTACAATTCTGTTGGACACGACGTTACGATTCTGTTGGACACGACTTCTTCGTACAGTCCTTACTGTCCTCCTCCTACTTGGTACAAAATGTCACCTCATTTTCAATTTGCACCAGTTGTACCTCCGCCGCTTTTTCAATTTGATGTAATAAATCAAAACCTCACTAATTCTGTACTTGCTCCCATCCCTCCAATGGATTATAGGTACGATTTTAATGCATCAAGTAATAATTATGATTGGTTTATAGATTATGGTGCTTCTCATCACATATCATGTACAAAATTTATCATGACAAATCTTGTAATGTTTTCTGTCCCTTTACGCATTTCACTTTGAAATAATTCTTGTTCTAACGTCAAATATGGTTGGATAGCTGGCCATATATATCCGATTAGCTTTGAACCACTCATCTTGGAAAACGTTTATTACGTTCCCGAACTCTAGAAAAATCTCTTCTCATGGGTATGGCGCAACAAAATGGTAGTTTCAAAGTCATTTCGGAAAATGAAGTTCAATTTTTTTTGTCAAATCGCATTTCCCTTAGAAAGGGGATTAAAAATGGTAATCTTTATGTTTTAAAATCATTTTGAGATTTAGCCTATACAAATGTAGCAAATTCCTCCCCTTCCTCCTTTTACTTTCTCAAATGGCATTTACAATATGGCCATATAAATAGGCAAATTTTAGCATCTCTTAGCAAAGGCCTTGTTTTAGGCTTAGATTCATTTGATGCAAAACATCTTGACTTTTGCTATATATGTATTATTGGAAAAACGCCTCGATTACCTTTTCCAAAGAGTTCTTCTAAATCAAAGTTTCCTCTTGATTTAATTTATAGCGATTTATGTGATCTTATGAGGGTACCAAGTTTGAGTTGTTTTGTGTATTTCATTACATTTATTGATGATTACTCATGATTTACTCACGTATATCTCATTAAAAACAAGTCTGAAGATTTTTCTCATTTCAAAACCTTGAAGTCCCTTGTTGAAAATCTATTATCCTCTCGGATAAAAATACTAAGAAGTGATAATGGGGGGGAATATATGTCACATAAATTCTCGGAATTTTTAGCATTATGTGGCATAATCCATGAATTCTCTGCCCCACATACTCCTCAATAAAATGGGGATGCCGAATAACTTAACCGAACCCTTGCCGATATGGCTCGGTCAATGATGCGTTTGGATGAAAAAAAAGTTACCAACTGATGCGCCACAGAATGGCTTTTGCGGTGGGATTCTTTTTGCATTTTTTGTGTAGGGTTTTCCATGGAAAATATAGTTTCAATTGTCAGTCATTAGTCTGTTAAATGAAAATATACGATCACGATGCAACTTTTAGAAATAGTGTCTATGTTAACATTAGATTATAGAACCCTGCGAAACCCTTTATTGCTGCCGAAATTCTGAACTGTGATTGGGAATGGCTACAGAACGGACCAAAGCTACATAAATCTGATTTCATAAAAACCTAAATAGCGTTGTTCTGACTGTGTTTTTATTTCAAACTTAAGCGCTCTCGTTGCATTTTATTTTACGTTTAGTACCGGTGAGCACTAAACTTGGTTTAGTACAGTGGCGACACTTTTGTTACTTTTGTTTTTTGATTATGACATCTGTGATTTCTTTTGTATGTATGCAGGGTTGCTAAACTCCTTTTGGAGAAAGAAACTTCGGATGGTGAGGAGCTCCAAACACTTTTGCTCGAGGTGAAAAGTGAAGTGTATCCGGTTTGATTAGCGTTGTTTTACCAATCGAGATACTTATTCATGTACATATAGTCATAGCTAGGCTACAGTAACGCTTTAGCAAGTAAACAGTGTCATCTCCTCTTCTAGGAATAGAATGTATTCTGGTTAAAATGTTGGTGACATCTGAGAAGTGCCTCTCTCATCCCAAAAAAGGTTTTTAGTTAATTTATTTCACGCCAATTAACAGTTAAATGTCCGCTTCAACGGAGTTTGCAGGTTTCAAAAAGTTTATCTCGAGTAAGGATGCACATTATTTATATGTTTATATATTTATTTAATCAAATATGTGGAATTGATAATTTGTGAAGTGAGTCATGCCACTCTGTGTTTGAATATCAATCAATTTTTGAAAACTGGCAAAGGAAGTCACGAGGTGATGGATCCTATGCTGCTGCTCCGCTGTGTAATGGATTTCATCTGCCTTCGCGACGACCATAATCCCCTCTGTTTTGGCAATTTCGGAAAACAGAGTATGAAAAACATGGTTGAATTTCGGACGTTATGGAGCAGTTAACAACATGTGTTTGAGATTGTTATGGTCCTACTGCCACTTTCAGGGAACAAATGAGATATCTGACTTTGCTGAATGTTCTTGCCTAAAATTCTCCATGGCCAAATGAGAATAGAGCGCTTTAAACATCTACCTTCACGAAGCCAAATCAATTTGGCAATCTGATTTCGTTTTATACTAAGCTCAATTAATTGTGTACAAGTTTTCTGAGACAAGTTTAACCAGTTTTGCTAATGATGAAAATAGTACTTTTCTGATAATGAGTATGCTATTCTTTGTTTGTGGCTCAGAAATTATACGACGTTGTAAAAACAAAGAGGTTACTGTAATTTTAAATGTAGCTCACTGAGCTCTACACTCATTTTACTGGTAGTAAGCATACAAATACAATCACTAGTAAGCATACGCATACAATCACTACAGTAGATTGACAAACCTTGTGAAACAAAACCTGCTCTTCCTTACCTTCACAAGTACTTCTATGATACTTTTGTTTCGCTAATTCAAAGTTGAAATTTTGGTGACGATAATGACTTGAAAGAAAGATAAATCAGTAAATTGTTAATGTTGTCTTTGAACACGTAGGCCAATGTAACTCAGAACTGCGAAGTTCCTTTGCCCAAACTCCCTACCAGTAGACGCAAGGTGAAGTAGATTGTTGTATTCCACATTGCCATTGTCCATTTTAAAGCACGACGGTAAACCTCGTTAGAACAGTTGACAATACCCATCAAACAACCCAGAAACAAGGCACTTAGAACGCAGAACATTCGCATACCGATTCAGCAACTTCAAAGGCCACTAGAAATTGTTTTGCCATAATTCTTCTTCTTCAATTTTTTAGAAATGGTGGATGACATTCTTTTGCAATATCTATGTGAAAACAAAAAACATCCCATAAAAGAGTATTCCGGACTATTTGGAAATTTTCAAAAAGAAAATAGAAAAACGATTCTCACTAATTGACAATTTTACACGCTAAACCTTATAATCCCGCAGCGCAAATTTCTCTGGCACATTTGGCCCACCCATTAATTCGAATGATACATTGTTCCTAGGACCCATCGACCCCGCAAGGAAATTGTGCATCATCTCCGATCAGCCGAAAAAAATATTGTGGAAAGCGTTTCAACGAAAAAAAAATGTTGCGAGTGTCCATTATAAGGTCATTGTTGATTATTTAAGGCACTGCACACGGCTTGATCTGCCAGATGTCAGCCGCTTATTGGCGGATTGTCCGATCATCGCTGCTAAATTTCCTTGCTTGCGCTGTGCTGAGAATTGGCATTTTGTTCGACTGGTCTTTATTCTTGCGACCAATGAACAACAGGCGAAAAATCAAACTCCATCCTCATTTTTCCATTCAGCTGGACAAAGCGAGCAAGACAACCCATTGTTAGAAGAGTTGGTGAAACACTTATTTAAAAAGAACTACCGAAAATTATGTTTTACTATGTCGCTTATGATGGAGCACTTAACTAAGTAATGTTATTGACATTAGTTTATGATTTTGATTTGTAGACACTCACTTGAAGCAGAGTGAATATCTCCAATGGCGATGGGCAGTATAGCAAATTTACACATACTGCAATTCTGTAGTCTCCATTGACCCACAAATAGGCAGCCTATGTAAAGCCTCTAGGATAATATTTGCCCCTTCCACTTTCCCACTAAATAAGTGCAACCCAATCACACAAATATTATGATCACCCTCACTTCTGTGAGGCCCCGACTCCCCTTAGCCGAACGCAAAAAGAATCACTGAATTTGCTCCCGTGAGCAGTAAGTTATGGCTGGTCAAAGATGACCTTTATATTACAAGCTCTCTTAGAGAGAGGTACCTAAATTTCACTAAGTTTTGGTCTGCCTACTCACGACTACCTTCTACTAAACCCTAGTCCAATAGGAACATTGTATAGTGCAATAAGGTACAGTAAGAGATGTACTTATTGTACGACCATTGTACAACATGACCTTCAAGGTGACGCTTGTCAAATCGGGAGCCATGGTTCCTCCTCTCATCTTCTCCGGTATCCAATAATATGGCACCACGTGGCATCGCGTGAGACTATCTCCAAAGGCCGCCAAAAGCTCATTTCGGGTGGCAAATGCAACGATGGTCATCCAATCAAATACATTTACATAGTTCGGATTCGCGTTCGTGGATGAATTGCTTCATATGCGCCTCGTAGTCAGTTTGGTATGTTTTAGCCGTCGCGTTAACCTTTAAGTAATTGTGAAACCACAAGTGTACCGTTCGTAGCGCCTTAATGGTTAAGGCGGCCGGCTATGTAGAATCCATAGGTCCCAGGTTTAAATCCTGCAGGCGGCTTTATTTTGGTAAAATGCCCCTCCACTTTAGTCTGCACCTTCTAAATAACGCGGCTGCCATCGCGTGCCATTGATTCTCTCTCTCTCTCTCTCACTTAAGAGTCTAACTAAAATACAAAGGTGAACTATTAATTACCTCTTTTCATCACATACACCGTATCACCTTTTTCTTGATAGTCACGGTAAGCTGGGAAATCATAACCGACCTAAAAATAATCCCTCCGACCAGCCGCTGTTCTTCAAGCGAGTCAGGAGGGTTCAATCATACGCACCAATGTGCTTCAATGTACTTTTAGCTTTTCAAACGTGGATCCGGTGTAAACTGCAACATAAGTCTAGGGTCGGTAAGTATATGCATATAAAAAAAGATGCAGATATACAGATTAAATTTTGCCAAAGCAATCGCACACGTTTTGTGTGGAACGATTAGTCAAATTGGAAATTATCCTGTAAGCTTAATTCATTTAGAAATCTCAAAGCTAATTTGTTGGTATTACGTCTGGGAAGGATGAAGTTCCGAACAAAGCACACCAATCCTAAGTGTAACAAAGTGATCTGCAGATAGTTCCATAGTGATGCTGGTGTTCAAAAGCATAAGTGATGCCTGCCTCACCTTTCCTTCCTCCCTTTCCTTGCGAAGACATGCAATATCTCCTGCTTTGGCTCCAAACAAAAAAAAAAATTCCTGGCCAATTTCCTCCGCGATTTCTACGTTTGCTCCGTTGAGGGTACCAATAATAAGGCAGCCATTCAAGGCAACTTATGTTACAGTCCCACTTGCTTTTACCCGATGCACGATGTGCTGGAGCTCACTCAGGAATGCCAACCAGCCAAATACATGTAATTGGGGATAAATATCACTTTTAATACAACTTAAGAAGGGGCAAGGTTAGAGACTAGAAAAGATAAGGATTAATCCAAGCTGGATCAGGATAATAAATTCCATGGGAATGTTCTTCTTATAGCAATGCTTTGGCTTCATGCACATAATCCTTTGATTCCTGTTATACTCACAACGGAGCTTCATATAAAGGCATTAGGGTCTACAAGAAAATGACAAGCCAACATGTTTATTGAATCTCGCCATCAGTTTCAGATTCGTCAGAATATTTGAGGTAAACAAGTAACAAAAAACGAAAGAGAATGACAAGATTGCTTCATGCGTTTTTGAAGAATCTTGGCTTTGCGGTTGATGAGATGAGACAGATATTCAGCAGATTTCCTATATCTGGATCGTTTTTTACGACACGTCCTACATCAGTCACGAGCTTCACAATGTGCTTCGCCTAAGATTATGTTGCAAATGCTTTCCCACCAAGCATTATCGTACGAGGAACGATTTTATTTCACGAAAAAACACCAGTTTTGAAACAGATAAATAAATATTAAAAAATGAACATTTTTTAATAATCAAGATACTAAAAACGAGCAAAGATATTAAAAAAAAAACAAATACACTTTTTGTAAAGAACTAAAAGAACCAAAAAAAAATCAGTGAATAAATTAAGAAATAAAAAACTGCCACTGTACGAAAAGATAAACAAAAAAAGAAAATGTGGAAAGAGCTAATTGAAACATAAAAAAGAAAAACTGGCGTTATCCAAAAAGGAACTAATAAAAAATTAAGCGATAAAACATAATTTTGATAATTATTTAAATTGCTTACCCTATCCGAAAAGAAACTTTCATTTTTTCTGTTTTTAAAAAGAGCAAACTAAAACTCCTGGGAATTGTGGCAAAAAAAAAAAAAAAACAAACAAAAAAATCAGAAAATAAATCCATGTTTTTTTCACAATTTGCTCTTCAAAAAAGTGATGCACACGAAACTTTGTTTGGAAGAGAGGGAGGGAGAGGGGAGAGATGTAAGCTTACTTAATTTTTTATATTTAGGGTGTTTTTTTTTTTTCTTCACAGTTTTGTCGAATTCAATTTTTATTCACTTTTTTTCTCTTTTTTTTAGTCTACATATTTATGCTTGAAAATAAACACAAAGAGATCTCGAGTGAGCTATTACATACATAACTTGGACAAGTGTTATGGTCTTTAGGGGGGCGTTTAAACATAGATGTTAATTGTACTTGTATGGTTTACTACTAGTAGGTCCCCACAGGGCCAAACAGTTTGAAACGGTATGAAACTCTGTCCTTTTTTTGTGTGCCATTTTTATTTTCTCTTCTTACCACATCTAATTGGTGAAACAAAAACCGCATCGCTTCCCTCCCTCTCCACAAAATCCTTCCATAGGGCAGAGGCCTCCGAAACTTTCCGGGAGGGAAGGGAGAGAGAGAGGAAAAATGGAGAAGGAAAGAAATAAGGAGAGGAAAAAGACAAGATGGAGAGGGAGAAAGAAACGAAAAGAGAGAGGAAAAAAGCAAAGGGAAAGGAAAACCACAGTAATCCTATTTGTCATGTAAGTTTTACTAAGTTTTACCTGCGAACCGAGATAGACAGAGACCACCAGGACTTAGAGAAATAATGGAAAAAATGGAGCTTAACTACTGACCACGAATAGTATGGAAAAGGAAGATTCCTTTAAGGAATCGAAAGTAAAATTAGCATCTAAGTAAAATCCGAGATCCAAAAACGCCAGGCATAAACTGACATGAGTGATTCTTTTTTAGAGAGAGAGGGAGAGAGAGACAGAGAGAGAGAGGGAGAGAGAGACAGACAGACAGGGAGAGAGAGATTTGCTATGCTGTAAAGTAAGAGAGGAGCAGTACCAGCGGAGAGTGGGAAAAATGTGACCTTTTTTTTTTCTATCGGTGTTTTTTTTTTTTTTTTACATTACATGTTCTCTTATGTGATTGGTCCTTTAGTTTGTTCATAAGTCTGCGAAGGGAAAGAATTCTTGTACGGTTCACGTCCGTGCGCTTCGTTTCGTAATTCTTCAAAAACGAAAAAGTGCATTCCGAACATGATGTTCGATGGCGGAGGGCAGTTGCAGTCTGGTTTTCGCAGCTGTCGAGTTTTAACGCATAGAACTGCATCTTTTGTCCGCCGCTACGCTCCAAAACGGTCGAAACCGACCGTCCTAACCGTCACCCGCCGCGTTTTTTGTCATTTTATGAAATTTGGCGTACGGATCCCAAAATTTATGACATCGTTTTCCCATTTTTCCAAGTGTGAACCACGCAATAGATGTCTCATTCGTACGTATTTTGACATTTTTACGAAATTTCGTTATTTTTTATAGATTTTGAATCTTTCGTAAAATGAGAATACTTTTCGTACGGATAAGGTGTACGGATTAAATGTACGTAAATATTCAAATAAAGGGTTGAACTTACACCGTGAATCGCTATTAGGGCTAAACACTATTTTGGGTTCAATACCTAACGCCAACAAAAAGTCACAAACTAACGCTAATTTATAGACCTAACAGTAATTTGGATGTAGCCGCGATAGTCTTTGTTCACATGTTCGACGCTTGAACATGTGAGAACAGATTCTCGCGATTCTCCCTCGTCTTTATGATTGAGAATCAAATCTGAGTGCGCTTTTTCGTGGCGACGCACTCAATTTCCCGTGTCGACGCCCTTATCTGACACTATTTCTGTACGTCCATACAAAATAATGAGCAGTTTGCGTACGAACCGATTCATTCTTTATACTACACTCTAAATTTTTTAAAAAGTTGAAAAAAAAGCAATTAACGCTAATTAAATAGTACCTTTAGCCTGTGTTCACATGTTCGACAATTAAACATGTGAGAACAGGTTTCCGTGTTTTTTTTTCGTCGTTATTGCGTGGAATCAAATCTGAGTACGCTTTTCCGTGGCGACGCACTCAATTTCCCCTGTCGACGCTATTACCTGACACTTATTTTGTACGCCTGTACAGAATAACGAATATTTTAGTACGAAGAGAGGCAATTCGTACATTGCACTGTTTATAAGCAATCGAAATTAGAGTAGCTAACGCTAATTAAGAAGTACGCAGATTAACGTAAAACAAAAATAAGTTTGATTAAGTTGTAGTAGTATTTTTTATTAGATGTTTTTATATTTTTTCTTTTATCATAAAGTCAAAGTCAGTCAACGCATTATATAAATTTTTGAAATCTGTTTCATGCGCATATTCGTTATTTTTTGGGCGTTTCATGCGTGCGTTTTATGCGCATGAGACATCTATGATCAACATTCTTACATTGACAACGCAATTTCGTTTCGTGCATTTTAATATTTCGGTACAAGACTTACAGTACTTCAGTTTAAAGAGGTTTCGTTACAGTTTGTGTCAAAGTTCAATGTAACGCTTAGACGACTAAATTTCAATTTTGCAAGTAAGGGTACTTTCGCATGTGCTAAAGTTACAATTATTTTCTGTCGTTTTCCTCTATAACTTAGAAAAAAATATGAAAATCTGCAACCGTACCAAAAAAATAAAATTGCCACTATACAAGTTGAGTTACCGTGAGACTTTATATGTACTACAGTTTGTCTACTAGCGTGATGTAGTTTGTCGTTTAGCGCGTTTCGACCCAATTTCGCGTCCCTTCAGTTCATCTTCAAACTTTGTATAAAATCACCTCGCGAGGTGATTTTAAATATAGTTACATGAGGTGAGCAAATAGGCAAGCGATGTTGCATGTGTCAAAAGTTTTTGACAATTTTGTGCGCGGAGTACCAAAAAAAAATCCACCACACGTTTGCTGCCTTGTGCGTGACCTTTTTTTCCGTGCGCTTTTTTCCGTACATGGGTCGTGGAGGGGGTTTCGACCAACGGACACCATTTCCCAAAATCGAAGTCCATGAAAGCACCTCGCTCTCTCTCTCCTTCTCCCACTAACGCGTCTATCTCACAATTCCTGCAATGAAAAAAAGCAAGAAAGGTATCAAATGAAAGATCTATAAAAAATAATTATTTTGGCTGTCTTTGAACTTATTTTGGTGGCAAGTAGAGTGATAATGGACGAAAAAACAAAATCGGGAAACCATGGCGGAATGTTTTAGAATTTGTGACGTCGACGCTATCATAAGTACGAGTGACGTCAAAATGTCACGAACCCTAAACATCTACAATGCCACAAGTAGCTAGACGTCTACAACCGTCTCTATTTTGTAAACGTCATCAATTGTCGCGAGTTTTGTACGCGTCGACAATCGTCACAAGTAACACCCACGTCTACATCCTTCACAATCTAAAATTACGATTTCATATCTTTACATACGAATGCTCTGAAAGCTATAAGCAGAATCTTCGCTAAAAAACAAAATAGCAAGACTAAGTTTCGATTACATGCGAAAGTACCCTAAGTTAATATCCAATGTTGTCTCACCGTGAAGCTCACGTAACGACAAAAAGTGATTGTCTGCAACACTTTTATTTACATGTGGTTACCGCAATTTTGTTACCGTAAACGTGCGCTGGCCGTGTGATTTAGTGTTTTTTTATGACGGTCGACGTTCGCAAGCGCGGCAAAAGTTTAAGCAATTGAAACAATATTTTGAAAGTCAAAGCTGTCGAACCAATTTACCGTCAAATTTATACTCAACGGTACTTTACTTGTACCAATGTGTACTTTGAATGTACAATATTTCACAAAATGACGTAAGTGATTTCGCGCAACCAAAATTGTCATTGCCATGATCAATTCCCTATATGCATTCGTACAAAATATTAGAAATCGTACGCCATCGCGAATTTAAAATATCGGTACATGCCATATTAATTTACGTGTCAAACAAATCCCGTTTTTTTTAAGCGCACGTTACTATGCGTGCGCGTCTGATTTAATTCATTTTTTGTAAATTTTCACTTGAAAAGGTACATATATGTACGGTCTGACATCAACTGTACACCACACTTTTTAGATTTTACCGTACTTTCGGCTTTACGTTATTTTGTACGGTACCTTAATTAACATTTAGGAAAAAAAAAATCATGTATCCTATTTGAAAAAAAAAAACAGAATTTTAAGAACCCAAATTAGAGTTATTGACACTAATAACGATTCCCGGTGTACATTCCTTGTACAGTACAGTGAAGTACACTAAAGTATGATAATGTATATAAAGGTACAGTAAAGTACATAAAAATTACATGAATGTACTGAGATATACTGTACCTAGATATAGGTAGCACGCTTTTATAATTTACTACGTTAAAATATGTTCCGCAATACGGCTTGTTATGGATCACTTAGGGTGCGTCTCTATGTACTTCAAACTTAGAGAATTTACTTTGTTTTTTAGCGTAGATCCGGCGGACCCGGATTTCAAGTGTCCTTATGTGTAACTCTTAAATTGTTACCTAAGGGTGTGATGATTGTATACGATGACAATGCCCGTGACGGCTGTGAACGTCTACAATCTGTGATGACGCACGTTATTTTTCGTAACTGCTTGTGACGTCTCGTGAATTTCGTGACATTGTAGACCTACCGCCCTCCAGCCTGTGCCGTTTCACGGTTGAACAAGATGTGTTTAGCCTTTGCGTTTATTGTTGGCTCGACATGAAATGGCATCGGAACCTTGAGACCCCTGCAAAAAAAAAATCCGTACCGGATGGAAACGGACAAAACAAAACAAACTGTGTACTTCTCTTTGTCGTATTAAACAAAAACGGACAAAACATAGCGAATCTTGTACACTTCCACGTCGCTTGAATTCGTTTGAAAAATTTCAAAAAATACGGCACACGCGAAATATATATTCCTATTTGTTTATAGAAAATCCCTAATTTTAAAACACATCGCGCATGTGTTTTAAACATAAGGTTGAAGATGACGTTTTTGTTGGTCGAAGTGGGTCGAAAACAAAAGACGACAACATGTAGTACATATTAAATTCGATGATGACGCAAAATGTACTTCTCTTTTTGTCTATTTTTTTGTACGGTTGAAACTTACGCGGTACGGCTCCAAGTTTTACAGGAAAACGACATAAAAAAACCCTTACTTAAGCACACAGACACGCACCCTTAATCGAATAGTGCTTCTAAGGGTACTTTCGCATGTAACCGAAACTTAGTCTTGTTACTTTGTTTTTTAGCGAAGATTCTACGTACAGCTTTCAGAGCATTCGTATGTAAAGAAAATGAAATTCAAACTTTAGATTGTGACGGATGTAGACGTAGGTGCAATTTGTGACGATTGTAGACGCGTACAAAACTCGCGACAATTGATGACGTTTACAAAATAGAGACGGTTGTAGACGTGTAGATACTTATGACATTGTAGATGTTTAGGGTTTGTGACATTTTGACGTCACGTGTACTTATGATAGCGTTGACGTCACAAATTCCAAAACATTCCGCCATGGTTTCCTGATTTTTTTTTTCGTCCATTCTCTCTACTTGCCACAAAAAGAAGCTAAAAGACAGCCAAAATTTGTTTTTTTATAGATCTTTCATTTGATACCTTTCTTGCCTTTTTTCATTGCAAGAATTGTGAGATAGACGCGTTAGTGGGAGAAGGAGAGAGAGAGAGACGCTTTCACGGGCTTCGCTTTTGCGAAATGGCGTCCGTTGGTCGAAACCCCCTCCACGGCGTCTGTACGGAAAAAAAAAACATGGAAAAAAGTCACGCACAGGCTGGAAACGTTCGGTGGGTTTTTTTTGTTGGTACTCTGCCCTCAAAAATTGTAAAAAACTTCTGGCACGTGTGACAGCATCTGCCTGTTCGTTTACCTCGTGGAACTTTATTTAAAATCACCTCGCAAGGTGATTTTATACAAAGTTTGAAGATGAGCTGGAAGGACGCGGAATTGGGTTGAAATGCGCTAGATGACAAACTGCTTCGCGCAAGACGACAAATTGCAGTACGTTTAAAGTTGTAAGGTAACGCAACTTGTACGGTATCAATTTCATTTTTTTGGTACGGCTGCGGATTTTCTCGTTTTTTTCTAAGTTATGGAGGAAAACTACAGAAGATAAATGTAACTTTAGCACATGCGAAAGTACCCTAAGTTCTAACAGTGTTTTATGATAAATTTGAAACCGAACTTACGAGTGATTCAAGGGCGATGGCAATTGCCAGTGCCAGCGTACCGTAAGAGCAAAAGCATGCTGTTTGCGCGACAGAAACGACAACGCATCCTAGCTTTTTTGGCTAAAAGTTCGAATAGTGAAATGTACGCCGTACAAGCCGTGCCATGTACGGCATATTGCTGATGCACGACAAGCTCATCCCATGAGATAATGCGATCCAAATCGCGGCCATAGTGGGAACGGCAAATTTTACTCGTCGAAGTCCGTAGGCTGGCCTCGGTAAGCTTCCGTCCGTTCCCATTGGCTGGCGGCGGTAGGGCCCAGCAGCCAACCAATTCCGGGGGGTCTTTTCGATCTTATCCGCTCTGCGCGGTTTCAATTCTCTTACAAGGGTGCTGTTGCTAACGACGCCTTCCACGGCATTCTCCTATACTTACCTTGTCATCAGCCATCAAGCAACTCTCAAGCTTCATCTTTCTCCACACCTCTTTCCCTGCTACAATGGCTGCCGTCACCGCCGCCTCTCTGTCAGTTGTTGCCGCCCCCACATGCCGTCTGGCGGAGAAGATCGATGTTTCCCGCGGCAGTTTGTCTCTTAGTGCTCCCTGCAAATCAACCAAGTTGATGGCCAACAGGAGCAGGGTGGTCATGAGGTGATTTGTGACTCCTTTTCTTATGTTAACTTGTCACTTTTTGGGGCGGCCAGGATCTGTTGACCTCCTCCCAATTTGCCAAACGACCTTACAAATTTCAGAATATTTCTTAGGCGACTATTTTCAATAACTTTTGAACCTCATATGAAACATTTAGAAGATTGTTAAATAAGAACTCGTTTATGTGTATTCCTGCCTATGTATTACATTGAATCAACCTTCTCCTATTATGTATATAACTTCTGTATGTATTTAGATCGCTGATATTTCTTGTCTTTATTGCCGTTTTAAAAACTATGCTACACCTAACGGTATTGAAATGATACTCATTTGTTTTGTTTGGAAAGTGCAGCATCGAGAAGAAGCAAAATTTGTCCCTTCCCACTGCTGTGGCTCTCATGGCCGCCGTCGTTGTTCCTGAAATCGCTGAGGCAGCCGCCCCTGGAATCTCTCCTTCCCTGAAGAACCTCCTCCTCTCAGTTGCTGCTGGAGGTGTTGTCCTCAGTGCCATTGGAGTGGCCGTTGCTGGAGTCTCAGTTTTCGACCCCGTTAAGAGGAAGTAAGAAAAGCCATAGTTGAGACTTATACTAGAAGTATTGTTAGTTAAGTGTTTGTTAGCCCTGCAAGGGTAGCAATAGGGGAATCTTTACTCATTTGTAAATTGTTTAGGGTTATTCGAGACGACAGAGTGCTCAAGTGTGCAGGAGTTATTTTGGCCATCGGCTCCTCCAAATGAACAAGATTGGCGTAACAAGATGAGCCAGTGGTTTAGATAATCAATTTTGCATGGCTGTTAGGGATTGAGTGCAAGCTGCTTTTGGCTGCAGCACGCCTTGTTGCTCGAGTATCATTTATTTCTATATTGGAACAACTTCATTGGCTACGCAGTCTTGTCTGTGTTATTGTTTGTCGTCGCTCCGGAGAATGTGGATGTCAGCTGCTCGCATGATTGCATCTGGCTGTCATTTTTGCTTCAGATTCAGTGGAATTTTTGCTTTTTTCGATGTTGGTTCCTTCTGTTGACGTGGAAATAAATGTATGGTGCGCATGTGTTTCTGTTTTGACATCTGAGAATGTCGTGTAAATGTAAAATGAATGTGTTTGTAGCTTTTTATGCTGGTGGATAGCCTCACTTGGTTATTAGTTATTTTGACCCGAATGGGAATTTCTTGTTCATCCTGGGTAGGGAGTTATGTAAAATTTGCTGATAATTTGACACGGCAATAATTGTACAATGTAGCAACGTCCATTTTGTCTCCGCCTCAATGTTGTTTAGTTCTGGGAGTTTCCGGAAAGGATGTCAGTTGGAAAATTGTCTTGGTTGTTAGGAAGAGGTGACTGTATTCTGTTCATGGTCAACTGAAGGATTAGGTCTAGGGATGTTGTCTTAGTTATCACCACTATTTCTCCAATTGTTCACATTATTTATCTTGTAGCTCCTTGTACGGGTGCTGTTTTTGTCTAAACCCTGGGCAGTTCACTATGTCGTCGTACTAGTCAGCCATACTACAGTCAAAAGAGGAGCATGAGCAAATCCCTCGTCAATCTTTTTCCTTTAAACAACCATTTATCCCATGCCAATTTAATTTTGAGTTTACTGATTTTTTGAATTTTGTCTTTATTGCATTCTTTCTTCTATTCTTGCTTTTGAAATTCGATGTAAGCTATGGACTAAGGTGGAAGGTGGGGTTTCACATCAATAACTCTCATGTTTCATACAGTTAGTGTTATTACACAATGAGTCAGTCACTGCCATGTTTCTCAAAAATATGCACAAGTGGTAGCTTGTGTTTCTTGGAAATGTTGCTGCATCCCATCAGATTGTAGTCAATATGCCATACTAATACACAGATCTTCCTGCACATCATTTTCGGGAATAACTATGCAAATTTTCGCAAATTTTTGCAAATTTCTACAGTTCAGGAAGAAAATAATGTGCAATGTTTTTGGAGGATGACTGATCTAAAAAATGTGAAGCAAAACCTGGAAGAGAGACAGGTATAGGGAAAGTCATCATGATTGATGTCGGGCCAAATAATGTTGTGAGGGGTGAAAAACATTTGAATCTCTGACGGTCGAGGTCTGAAATATTTTAAAATGTTGGATGTCAGCACAGCGACTTCAATTTCATTCTCTGATTATAATTCTCAAATCTTGTGTTGATTGTGAAATGTCAGCCTACTTCGGACCAATAACCTTCAAAAGATGACGTGATTAAATTTCCAAAGTAACCCATCAATCACAAGTGAAAAAAGCTCAGCTTCCAGGAAAACATAAACATTCCATGTAAGGCAATACCACAAACTGAACAAGTATGCTTGAAAAATAAACAGAATGCAGTAACAACAAAAGTAATTAAAAACACACGTGATAACAACTCAAATTCCACAATGTCAGCCATCTTGTGGATTTTTGACTGCGGAAAGCCGTTACAACAATTGTTAAGCCTTTACTGAGCTAGATTTTCTGAGACATTTCAGTCATGGGGTCATTGACAAATTGACTATTTACAATTCATATTAAAATGAAAGTCAAATCTAATACCAAACCTTTGGACTAAACTCATGTACAAAACATGCTACCAAACATGCTCCTAACTGAACTTCACAAAATCTCCACTGGTTTTCAGCAACGACACAACAGACAAATTACATTGGAGTTGAATAACTGCAATCTCTAACAACGCAACAAGCTCACAACAACTTTCACTTCCCTCGTGAAAAAGGAGAGATCATGGGGTCCACAACCATCATCCAGAAATGGGCCTCATGACCTTTCCCATCACCTCAATTCTTATTTCCCATTTTTCCTTTTCCTACAATTGTTTCCACCATTCCTACCACAGAACAGCCATCTGCACTTCGAACAAAAAAGTTGTCTCCTCTCTTCAATAATCGTCATCCATGCCATCATCCACTTCCTCCTCCAATTCCTCCTCGTAATCATCCACACTGGGCATGTATGCCGTGGCTTGAATTTCTTCAAACGTCCTCTCCTGTCTCCTTCTCGGGGGTGTCAATTTAAAACTCTCACTAACCCACTGATTGAATCCTGGGGATTTGTACAGTCCTTGTAAAGCTCCTTGAGTACACGCATAAGAGACCGATTCAATTTCTTCTCTGTCTCGATGATACGGGATTCTATGAAAGCTCGAC
>JBBHKE010001484.1:77941-96938 GCA_037447655.1 Zygnema cylindricum
TATTTTCTATAGGAATGCAGTTCGTCTCAAATTAGACATGCTGCAGTTTTATGGAAGAATTGAGTCATCCAAGACGACGATCAAGCACTTATAAGACGAATCAACCGGTGACTTTAACAATAACACCGTATGCATGGGAAGCTGTATAAAAAGATCATCCTTACATTTTTCCGTATGCTCGCAGTTTTCGCTACAATAACAATTTCAGTGGCCAACTAAGCAGAATATTCACGAACTAGCAGCAGAACCTACTGAGTTAAGAAGGTATTTTGACGTCGTACAGATTAAACTCTGCTTGACGTAAGGATATCTTTTATGAGTACTCTGAGGTAGTATATTAGAATGGTTCATGGTTAGTGAGAACCCCAAATTTGGTCCATAGCTTTGTCAATCTCCCATCACTCTTGCCAGCCACCCAGCTGCCCTTCCTCTTCATCCTGTCACAAATTTTGAAAATAGTTCCTCCTCTCCCCCTCTTTCCCACGATGATCCTCTTTTTGACAATCTTTCTCCCACAATTTTTTCCCACTCTCCTCTCCTTGGGCCTTTTGCTCCTCTTGAGCCTTCACTTCCCGATCTTGAGCCTTCCCCTCTTCCTGACCCCTCTCCTTTACCTCGCCGAAACCCCGCACACTCTAGAGTTCCCCCCTCTCGGCTTATTACTTTCATAGGCCACGCCTCTCTAGCTTACGCTTACTCGGCTGGGGCCTCTGCCTTTCTTATTTCAGCCCTTTTCTCTCTCAAAGCTGCCCTATAACGACATGATGCCTCCCTATGGAAAATTGGCGCTGATGCTGAATTAAATGCTTTACTTTCCAACAAAACATGGAATCTTATTCCCCTTCCCCTTGGAAGAAAGGAAATCGGTTTGAAATGGGTCTTCCGTGTAAAACAAAAAGCGGATGGATCCGTGGACAAATACAAAGCTCGCTTGGTGGTGAAGGGCTTTTCCCAAATCGAAGGTATAGATTTCACTGAAACCTTTGCTTCGTTGCCCGGTTGGCATCTATCCGCAGTTTACTTGCTTAAGCTGCTGAACATGATTTCCATGTTCATTAGATGGATGTTAAAAATGTTGTTCTACATCCACCGTTGCAGGTGGAGGACCAGTTGTTGAAGTGGAAGTAGACATAAAACCAACAGAAGCTATTAAGTACCTTCTCCAACAGCCAACTTTCAGCTGACACAGAATGTGACTGAAAGAGCCACTTAGCACCAAATTCAGCACAGTGTTACACCTTATAATAAACTGACAACTCACAAAGTTTCAGATCAATTGACCCAGTCAACCATAAGAAATAGTCTCTGCAAGTTTCTTATAAACTGCCTTTAGAAAAACTACATTCCCACGAGTGGATACATAATTTTGACTAAGTCCTAAACTATATACTCACAGTGAGTATCTATTGATCCATGCTAAACATGTTCTCAATGCTATGGTACTATTCTATGTTTTAACAAACTAACTAAACTGTACTTTACTGTTCCGTAAGTACTTTCCTAAACCCCATTTGCTACCTGCAACAAATCTACTAATGTAACACTATTTTCTAATGCGCTAAACAACAAATATTTGTTTCCCAAATATTTACAGATATCTTTCGTACGGTAAAAGTTGCCGGTGCTAGTCAGCAGTATTCCCAACAGTCCAAATGACTGTCGGTCAAAATGGTACGAAACATCCTGACTTCGTACCGCGCACTCAGTCACTGTGGTCCCCACTTGAATCGCGTCCGTCAACTCGGTTTGCATCAACGGTCCTCTTACGCTCTTTTCCTGGATGTTCGGCTTAGTCTTTGTCTGTCTGATTCAAAGAAATCGCCCGCATGATTAATGACACGTGGCTATGGGTGTGGGTGTCACTCCGGAATACCTGCACTTTCTTAAAATGTCAACATGTGTCCCTGCAGTTGTACAATACACTCTAGTGTCTACCTGCTACTGTCACACTATTAGAGGTCAATAGTAAATATGACTTGGTTGAAAAATATTCTAAGTCCTAAATCTCCCCTCATAGCCTTATCTAGTGAACTTAAGATTTCCAAATTCAACAAAAAATGCCTTCTTAAATGGGATCTTGTCCGAGGATATTTATATGCATCAGCCTGAATGCTATATTTCCCCTGGATCTGAACATCTGGATTGCCATCTCATTAAAACAATATATGGATTAAAGGAATCCCTTTGTGTCTGGAACCATACCATAGATGCCATTATGCGGAAAGAAGGATTTACCCGAATTGATGCCGATTTTAGCATTTACTCTCGTGGCTCTGGAACCTCATTGATAATTGTTGCCATCTTTGTTGAGGATCTCCTTCTTGTTCGTCCTTCCCTCTCTGAAATCTCCACTGTCAAATCTCTCCTTCAGACCCATTTTGACATGGCCGATCTAGGTGAGCTCACTTATTATTTGGGCATTCAAGTTTCTCGTAATTGCTCGACTCACACCCTCTCTCTCTATCACGAGACCTTTTTCTCTGATCTTTTGAAACGCTTTGGCATGGCAGAGTGCTCCTCCCTTTCCACTCTTTTAGATGCCAATGCCCCTCTCCTCCCTTCCACTGACTCTTTTCTCTCCCTCTCCCTCTATGCCACTTACCGCTCAATGGTCGGGGCCCTTATGTACGCCATGCAAGCCACCCACCCTGACATTGCCACAACTATCACTAAACTCAGTCAATTCCTTCAACGTCATTCTCTTGTTCATCTTGTTGCAGCCAAACGTGTCTTTCGTTATCTACAGGGCACTAAATCTCTTTGTCTCACATATTCTTCCTCTGGCTCTAGTGCTATTACGGGTTTTGTTGATTCAGATTGGGCAGAAGATGAGCTTTCCCGCCGTTCCACCACTGGCTTGTGCTTCTTTTTGGGCAATGGTATTATCTCTTGGTCATGCAGTAAGCAACCTACCACGACATGCTCCAGCAGTAGGGCGGAATATATGGCCGCTTGTCACGTCTCCAAGGAAGCTGTATGGCTTCGGACTCTACTCTCCATTCTTGGATTTCCCCATTGAGCCCCTACTCCTATCTTTTCCGATTCCCAGGGAGCTCTTGCTTTGATCCGCAATCCTGTTCACCACAAGCGGACAAAGCTCATCGACATTGAGTATCATTACTCTCGGGAGCTGGTCGAAGATGGCACTCTCCTGTATCTTTATGTCAAATCCGTCGACCAAGTGGCCGAATATCTCACCAAGGCTCTTCATCGCCCTCACTTTGAGCAGCACCGCCTCTCCTCTGGACTTTGTCTTCTTTTTCCTCTTGGCTAAATTTCCTTTGTTTACATCTCAATCTATTTTTTAGTTTTCGCTTGAGGGGGGGTGTTAAGGGTCATTTAGCTTCAAGTTCACTTTTGTCATATCTGTACCTTTTCATTATATGTGTCGGTGATCTATTCCGTACTTTTTATTTCCTACATCAGTCAAGTCTTGCCGTCATATCCGGAAGACTTACTTTTGGTCATGTCCGTACTTCTTTACGACGGTCCAGTCTTTTGTACTTTTCATTACATACGTCGGTCTAATCTTTTCTACGTACAAAGTCCTTTGACCGTCGGTCCAGTCTTTTGACCGTCGGTCCAGTCTTTCTTTTGTCTTATATACATTTATTAGAATCTAGACTAGGACCCTTTGTTACAACGTAGCGTAGAACATTTAGACTCCACAGTAATTAGTGTAGGATCTTAAACAAAAGAGTTTTACGATAAATAATTCATAAAACATAAATCATTACACAGCGGAAGCTCATAAAAGACAAGAGGAATATTCAGCCAAAAAGATTTATAAGTGTTCTTGGCCGAAGCCTCTTTACATCATGTCTCTTCTCTCTTCTCTCTCTTCACTATTAATCCTCTATGATTGATTGGTTGATTAATTAATACACTGCACATGTACACAGCTGCCTATATATACTCGCTACTCTACACTAAGAGACAACAAGATAAGACAAACAGAACTTAGCGTAGCGAAGAAGTCTGTCCCTAGCTGACTGTGCACTCTTCAATGAAAATTCCACGAAGGAAGGCGCACGCGCTTTCTTCCTTCGAAACAACAAACTCCAAACGTTGACTTAACACGTGTCGCTTCACAAGTACACCTGCACGCAAAATCAAACATCTGTACATGAAGACAAAAGTCACGCGAAACGAAATAGTATGTTTCGTTCGCGGACGCTTCAAAATAAGTACCACGAAACTTACATCGTACGTTTCGTATGATGACGTGGTACTTCACGTCAACAATTAAATGTTGGTATGACGCTTCGCGGAAATACCGCGAAACGACAATAATCCAACAATCCCCCTCTTATTGTCGGAATCGCCAAACTCTTCAAAATAATCCAAGTTTCGGTCGTCCCCTCTCAAACACATCATGTGTAGCAGCCTTTGTCAACAAATCAGCCGCCTCCTCTTTAGTTGGTACGTACGAAAATTCAATCTCATTTGCCGTAACCAAATCTCTTACAAAATGCCATTGGATCCTGATGTGTTTCGTCCTCTTGTGAAACACAGGATTTTTCGCCAACGCCATAGAACTCATGCTGTCAGAATAAATCGTCATACATCCAATAGGAATGCTTAACTCACGTAACATCTCCTTAATCCAAATCGAAGCCTTAGCTGCATGACACGCAGCCATATACTCAGATTCTGTGGAACTCAACGCAACCGTAGGTTGTAGCCTTGAACTCCACGAGATCGCAGCTCCCCCAAAAATAAATGCATATCCTGACGTAGACTTACTTGAATCAAAATCGCCGCCCCAATCCGCGTCACAATACCCAACACACTCCAAAGAATTTTTGTCAGAAGTAAACAAAAGTCCAAGATCAATCGTACCAACCAAGTATCGAAAGATACGTCGTACGGCCTCCCAATGCGCCTTCTTTGGCTCGTGACAATAACGGCTTACGATAGAAACCGCGGCCGAAATATCTGGACGTGTACCAACGCTAAGGTACATAAGTGAACCAACCGCCTCTCGATAAGGTACGTCGATAGAATCCTCCTCTTCAAACTTACGAATGTGTAGGTTTGCATCCAACGGTGTAGAAAGCGGTTTCGCGTCAGTCATACCGAATCTCTCCAAAATCTCCTTACAATATTGAGCTTGACTCAATTTAATGTTCCCCTCTTTGTCACGTATCACTTCAATCCCCAAAATATATCGTACCTCTCCAAGATCCGTTACTTTGAAATGTAATCCAAGATAACGTTTCAACTCATTAATGCGCTCCAACTTGTCGCATGCCATCAAGAAATCATCCACATAAACAGAAAAGATGATTTGATCAACTCCTTCACCTTTCACGTAAACTCCACAATCGGACGTAGTCCGTACAAATCCAAACTTCAATAACACTTGATGAAGTCTCAAATACCAAGTGCGTGGTGCTTGTTTCAAACCATATAATGATTTTCTCAAACGCCATACATTTCCTTCCTTCAAAGGAGAGACACCTTCCGGTACTTTCATATATACCTCTTCCTCCAACTCACCATTTCAAAACGCGGTCTCAACGTCCATTTGATGGACGTGCTTCTTCCCCATCGCTGCAATTGCAATAATAATCCGTAGTGAGTCGAACTTCACCACGGGAGCATAAGTCTCATTAAAATCGATTCCCTCACGTTGTTGGAACCCCTTACACACAAGCCTCGCCTTGTACTTAATTATTTCACCCGACGCTCCAGTTTTGGTTTTAAAGACCCACTTTGCATCAATCGCCTTTTTCCCCTCCGGTAATTTCACTTCCTCAAAAGTTCGATTATCAACCACCGACTTAAATTCTTTCTCCCACGCCGGTTTCCACTTACTCTCCCAATCAACCGACCTTCTAGCCTCGACATAAGATTGAGGGTCGCCGGTCATATTTTCCGTAAGTGATTGCTACAAAAGAAACTCCGTCTCCTTAGCATCGGAAAGAAAATAATGCGAATTTGATGTATTTTCCCCTTTTCGATCGTAAGTGAGTTTCTCCGGTTTCTTCCCCTTTGTAATCCGAGAGCTCCTCCTAATAACTTGCTCCTCCTCTTTTTCCTCTTTGTCTTCCTCGGATTCAATTTCAATTTCCTTCTCACTCGATTTAGAACTCAATTTATAACTTTGAGATTTCCGAATGTTCGAAAGCACTCGGGAATCCAAAGATCCATTACTCTTTCTTTCAAATTCAATTTCAACCGATTTCGTCAAGTTCTTTTTCTTAGTGTTCTCATTCGGTTCCACATCGGATTCCGAATCCCCAATGAACGGAAAGTTCTCAATTTCACTCTCCTCATAGAAATCCAAATTTTCTTTAAATTTCCCAACGGAATTCATGGCGGATTTGAGATCCTCATGAAAATCCACATTCCGAGATTCCTCCACGGTGTGACGAGCCGGATCATACACTCGGTACAAATTCCCCTTCGCACTATAACCAACAAAAATTCCCGGCCAACACCTTGGTGCAAATTTCCCCTTCCTCTTAATTGATTCTACATAAACCGTAGCATGACATCCCCAAATTCTCAAATGATGAACCGTGGGCTTTCTACCACTCCATAACTCCTCCGGTGTTTTACTTCCGGAAACCGAAGTGAGTCTTCGGTTACAAATGTAATTCGCCGTAAGAATCGCATCTCCCCACAAAAACATCTCTCGTCCGGAGCTATGAACCATCGCACGGACCATTTCTTGTAAGGTACGATTCTTTCTCTCGGCCACTCCATTTGATTCCGGAGAATAAGGCGCCGTGAATTGATGCCTTATCCCCCACTCCTTACAATACCCCTCAAAAACAACAAACTCCCCTCCATTATCCGATCGAATTGACTTAAGCTTCTTATCAATTTGCCTTTCGGCCATTACATGCCATTCTTTAAATTTTTCAAATGCATCCGATTTCTTTTTCAATAGGTACACCCATGACTTCCGAGAGAAGTCATCAACAATCACCAAAGTATACTTGTTACCTCCAATTGTCTCGGGTTTAATATGTCCACAAAGATCGATGTGAACAACCTCCAAAGGACTTTGAGCTCGATGCTTGATGTCTTTATTCGGATGGGATTTCCGAATTTGACGTCCTTTGCTACATCCTCCGCATCCGTTCACCTTCTCACCGGATGCAAGGTCCAAACCCCTCACCGAAGAATGACGAATCATCTTCTTCAAACTTACCTCGGATGTATGACACATTCGATGATGCCATAAGGTAAGATCACCTTTCAACTCCGAAATTTGATGTGAAATTCCCTCGGTGGGAACTTTAGATTTCGGCCTCCTCCATAAGAGTCGACTATGATTCGCATCCGTTACAACTCCTTCTCCAATTACATTCCCCTTCTCATTCCAAATCTCAATAGATTGATCACCTCTCGCAAGTAAACTTCCACCACTCTTTTGGATTTGTGGAACGCTTAACAAATTGACCGATCCGTCCGGAATGTAAAGAGTATTTTGAAGACGATACTCCGTCAATCTCTCCTTCCCATCATTATCCCATGAAAGAAGATCAAGCCGAACCGTGCCAACCGTACCAACCGAAATGACATGGCCGCTTGCTACCGTAATAAACTTTGGAACCGTAAGTTCCCTCATGTCATCAAACAAGGTAGCATCCGTGCAAACATGGTGAGATGCCCCCGTATCAATGATCCACTCTTTTTCCAAATTTCCTCCACTACTTACTGAATCAAGGGTAAGGTTAAGAACCGGAAAAACATCACCGGTTTCATTACCATAGTCAAAGTAATTTGCATTACCGTAACCACTACCACCACCGCGGCGTCCTCCTCGGCCGCCACC
This sequence comes from Zygnema cylindricum, assembly GCA_037447655.1. Taxonomy (NCBI): domain Eukaryota; kingdom Viridiplantae; phylum Streptophyta; class Zygnematophyceae; order Zygnematales; family Zygnemataceae; genus Zygnema; species Zygnema cylindricum. The sequence goes on from JBBHKE010001484.1 coordinate 85,734, forward strand.
TCGGGCGCCTCTATCACCTCCTCTAGCTCCTCTTCCACCTCCGGAATCTCCACTCTTTGCATAACATTGAGGGATCGTATGCCCCCACTTACCGCAAAAATGACATTGCTTATCCTTATCCGGACAAGATGAAGACAAATGTCCAAGCCGGTTACACCGGTAGCATGTCACATTGGAAAGATCCGAAGGGACTTTCGGTGGACGACCTTGCTCCCTCTTGTTGCCTCGGCCGCCACCACCACCTCTCCGGCCACCTCCTCTACCACCTCCTCTACCACCGGCATAGTTGAGATCCGGGGTTTCGGGAGTAGTAGAGTTGAGAACTCCTCCTCCTCCACTTGAAGAAGCCGATGGAGTTCCCTCCGACATTTTGATAAAATTGACGGTGAATCCGAAAGTGTTATCCGCCTTCGCTCGTAAAATAGCTTTAAGATGCGAAAGCTTCTCCGGCAAAGCGTTAAGAAACACGCTTAATTTATCCGCATCCAAAATAACTCGACCATTGTTGAGTAATTGCTCGAGTATGATATTGAAGCGCTTCACGGCATCATCCATCAATTCATTTGACTTGATTTTAAAATTCATAAAATCCGTATAAACATATTGACCTTTGTTCTCAACACCTTTCTCATATTGCTCTTCAAGTGCTTGCCAACACTCATGGGCCGTTCCGTGAGCGAGGAAATGATCAAGCACGGAAGAAGTGCAATTCTTCATCAAACCGGTCGTTGCCGCAATATCTTTCAACCTCCATTGAGCACGTGCCTTGCTCTCCGTTGGCATCTTCTCTTCTCCATTGACAATCCTCCAAAGCCTCTTGAGAATAAGTTGATTTGAAATAAATTTCTTCCAAACCGCATAATTGGTGCCATTAAAGGCCACGGATTTCCCCGACATATTATAATCATCTTCATTATCCAACGCTTTTTCAAAATCTGAATCTTCCTCTATCTTTGCTTTACCTTTCCTAATTCTCTCTTTTATCTCACTCTCATTAGCTCCTCCACTGAATGGATCGGCAGCCTGAAATGAAGCAAATTCTCTTTTCTCACTAGATTGAGTTTGAAATCGTGAATCTACATATCTCATTAATGCATCAAACATCTCCTCAAATTTTCTCTCCGTATTCCGAGTCTCCTCAAATTGAGAACCCGAAAAACTGAACTCTCTTGCTCTCTCCGAAGTCGACATCGGGGAAGGAGTATTTCTATTCTTCTTCCTCCCCATGCGCTCTCTCTCTCTATCTCCGAAGCACTAGCTCCGATACCAATTGTAGGATCTTAAACAAAAGAGTTTTACAATAAATAATTCATAAAACATAAATCATTACAGAGCGGAAGCTCATAAAAGACAAGAGGAATATTCAGCCAAAAAGATTTATAAGTGTTCTTGGCCGAAGCCTCTTTACATCATGTCTCTTCTCTCTTCTCTCTCTTCACTATTAATCCTCTATGATTGATTGGTTGATTAATTAATACACTGCACATGTACACAGCTGCCTATATATACTCGCTACTCTACACTAAGAGAAAACAAGATAAGACAAGCAGAACTTAGCGTAGCGAAGAAGTCTGTCCCTAGCTGACTGTGCACTCTTCAATGAAAATTCCACGAAGGAAGGCGCACGCGCTTTCTTCCTTCGAAACAACAAACTCCAAACGTTGACTTAACACGTGTCGCTTCACAAGTACACCTGCACGCAAAATCAAACATCTGTACATGAAGACAAAAGTCACGCGAAACGAAATAGTATGTTTCGTTCGCGGACGCTTCAAAATAAGTACCACGAAACTTACATCGTACGTTTCGTATGATGACGTGGTACTTCACGTCAACAATTAAATGTTGGTATGACGCTTCGCGGAAATACCGCAAAACGACAATAATCCAACAATTAGCACTGTATACTTTGTATATAAATGACTCTTCTCACTTAATGAAATCATCCCAAAATACAAATCAATTCCTCTCTCGAATGCATTGATCTTTCTCTTGTGTACAATTTCATGGCTTCCGCCAATCCACCTCCAATACTAATAACAATTGAAGGTGTACTTGCTGGTTACGAACGCGTGTAATGATTATACGGATATGTATACTTTCGGTCCTAAAAACAAAACAGAAGTACAACTCGCAAGCTTAGCGGATTACCGATTCCATCGTATCAAGCACAATACGGCATCTCAATACATGTACGGACACGTGAGTGGAAATCACAACTGCGCAGCGATTTAAGGACAAAAAAAAAATACGCACACTGATGGGCCACATAATTGTACAATATGTACTGAAAGCGATCCGCAGATTTGGTTTTGACACGTGTGGTGACGCCTCCGTTTACCCTTTTGTCATTCGACCTAAAGAAAATTCGCACGTGTGAAAAATGATTGTAGCATAGTTCAAAAGTAGGTGACCGTACGCCCATACAATATGCCTATTGTATGCAAAACATACAATATGGCCTTAAGACCCATATTGTATTGGCTGCAAAATGAAATAAAATAGTAACAGGGTTGAGTTGCACATGGATCGATAGAGAATTAAACGTCATGTCTAAATTTGAAAAAAAAATCGGACAAAAAAATCTTTTTCGGTGAGTTTTGAGCGAATTTTTATTTAAACCGTCAGATTCAGACAATCTGACGGTCGTTGATGAAAGTAACGATCTAAGAAGATCACATGAAAAGCCCATAACACAACTTTCGATAGGACTATCGTCAGATTCGGAGGATCGGACGGTCGCTGATGAAAGTAGAGATCTAAGAATATCACATGGAAAGCCCGGAACACAACTTACGCTAAAGGCGGCCTACAAAAGGCTTACCAAAAAACGCCTACTTTTGAACTATGATTTATGCTAATTTGGGAACAACAAAAAAGGAATATTCTCCGTACGATTATGTACATTAATATATGTATCCGTACAAAACATTAGAAATCTTACGCCGTCGCAAATTTAAAATATCCGTACATGCTATATTAATTTATGTGTCACACTAATCATGTTTTTTTAGCGCACGTTCCTATGAGTGCGAGTCTGATTTAATTCATTTTTTGTAAATTTTCACTTCAAATGGTACAGGTATGTACGGTCTGACATCGACTGTACACCACACTATTTATATTTTATTGTACTTTCGGGCTTTACTTTATTTTGTACAGTACCTTAATTAACATCAAGGAAAACTTAAAATCATGTATCCTATTTGAGGAATAAAATCAAAATGTTATAACCCAAATTAGTGCCTTTGACACTAATAACTATTCGCGGTGTACTGTAGTAACTCTATTCATTTCACACTGGGCACACAGAAAGTGTTATTTCACAGGGGTGAATCTTTATTGGGGTTCTGACTGTCAAGGGGTCAGTCACTTGGGTTTATATTAACTTGGAGTCGGCACTATCTAGATTAGCTTCTTTTGGATTTGCATACTCTGAGGGCCAATGGAGGTCTCAGAGTTTCAAGCGGCCTACAAAAGGCCTACCAAAAAACGCTTACTTTTGAACTATGGATTGTAGAGTTAAAAGTCAACGGAGTTTGGTGAATGGAAGGTTTCCTTTTTGGCAGTTGGTAAGAAACCTTTTGTAATTTGCACCCTTGTAAACGTACATATCGTACAGACTCCGTATAGCCTCGCAGCCAGAGTCCGACCATGGCCGTCGCTGCGGCTATCGTAAGCGTGTTAATCGCAGCATGCCACGTGGCATACGTCATGGGATTCACCGGACCAATGGGGGATGTAGACCGTACGTTTTTCTCTCTTTTGACTTTCTTTTCCCGCTCTTCTTTGCCTGAAGTTTGCATTTTCGCACGTGAGAAACCTCAAACTGATTCGCTCCTCTGACGCACGCTTGTCGCTTCTGTACGTTTGTCGCTTCTGAATGTTTGTCGCTTCTGTATGTTTGTCGTTTCTGCCTGTTTTCTGTTTCTGCTTGTATATCGTTTATGCATGTCTGTCGCTTCTGCATGTTTTTCGTTTCTACATGTTTATCGTTTATGCATGTTTGTCCCTTCTGCTTGTTTGTCGTTTATGTATGTTTGTCGTTTATGTATGTTTGTCGTTTATGTAAGTTTGTCGTTTATGCATGTTTGTCGTTTATGCATGTTTGTTGTTTTTGGTGTCGTATGAGCGGCTTTGGAGGCGGCCAAGGCGGCCGCTGCGAGCCAAGGACGAGTTTCCGGCGATAGAGTGGTTCGAGTTTGCCTCTCGAGGCGGCCGTTCTACCGCGGCAACGACGGTCGCGTACGGGAGATGTGACTGCGTGAATGTTATCTCTTTCGCAATGATTGCGGTTTGACTATTTTTGCGTTGAATTCGCGGTTCATGCTCTTGGTACATGCATTGGCTGTTGCAACAATCACGCACTGAATTCCGCACTGAATTTGTACTTACTGCGATGGAAACTCTCGCGTGCAAGAGCTGTAACTACCTGACTAGTATCTTTTCTGCTCACTTTTGCGTTGAATTCGTGGTTCATGCTCTACATGGCCTGACTAGTATCTCTTCTGCAATTATTGCGGTTTGACTTTTGCGTTGAATTCGTGGTTCATGCTCTACATGCATTGGCTGTCGCTATAATCACGCACTGAATTCCGCACTGCAAAGAGGAGGAGAGTGAGGGAAGGGCGGTGTAAGACCTTGACTTGTATGGATCTAGTCGGGACTATCGCACCAGAGATTGGAGATCTCATAGCAATGTATAATTTGTAAGTAAAAGAAAGAAAATGCATCGATTAATTGTTTTTTTTTCCTTAATGAAATCTACTTTTTGTTTTTACTTGTTAATTTTTGGTTTCGTTGGTTTGACTGGAGGATGAACCCGATGTTTGGTTCAGGGTTGATTTCATCGGCTTGTTGATACTTTTTGCAATTTAATTTGTTATAATTCGCCTTCGATTTCTCAGAGATCTAAGTTTCAATTGCTTGAGTAAGAGTATTCCATCGACCATCGGCCGATTGATAAATCTCCAAACTTTGTAAGACACATGACACTGCATATGGTTACGTATTTGATGAAGGGTGCTTTGATGGTGGAGGGTAGATTGAAAGTTGATAATGATTGAAAAATCGAACAATTAAAAATTATTAAAAGAATTTTTTTTTCCCAATCATGCAAATGTATGTTTACAAAATACAGACACACACATGTATGTGTATAATCTATATCAAATGGTTTTAAAATAAAAGAAATAAAAAACAAAAAATAAATTTACAAAACCAAGAACAGGCCTTAGTAATATTCGGAGGACATGTACTTGCAAATGCAATGTTTTAATGCCCATGTGTATCTTTTTCACGTTCCCCTTGTCATGCCACACATATGTGTGTCCCATTATTACAATTTTGAAGGAATGAAAAATTAAGAAATATTATGAAAATTAATGATGTGTTGGATGGATGCAGATTTTTAAATGACAACCTTATTCCATCATCTTTCAGTCAACTAGCATTCATAAATGAATGGTAAGGCATAATACTATGGCAATGTATGTTTCAATTATTTAATTAAAGTTACGTTATATATCAATAGGTTGTTTAAATGTTGATATACGACACTCTGGTTCCAATAACTTTATTTATTTTGGACATATGATACCATAGTTAGGTTATTTTTTGATAATTTACTTTATTGTTCACGTATGACGCTACGTTTGTTATATTTCAACAATTTACTCTACGATGGTGGTTTTTAATTGAAGGAAAGTGGAACGTGGGGGCCATACATGGAATTCATACGTGTTTTTTCCAATCCATTCTTCGAGCATGTATTTTCATCGATTTTGCAGATGATTTTAAATTTGGTTTATTTGTTATTTTATTATTCTTTATTACCTACTTGAAATAATCTTTGTGAATAAGGATATGCCAAGCTTTGGGTGGCTAAAAATATGCTACAAATGCACAACTTTTAATTATATGCATGTCATGATTATGCATATACCTATGATTATATGGGACGCGACGATAAATTGGTTTTGTTGGGTTCATGATTATTTTATTCTTCTAGAATTATATTTATGTCGAATAATTTATCGACGAAATTCTAACGGGGAGTTCGGGGCTATGCAAATATATTTAATTTTGTCGTAATGATGTGTATATAGTTTTTCTCCCTCCATATTCGATTGTTTTCTTTTCATTATATTGATTTTGATGTGTGGGTTGGGCAGCAAAAGGGAATTGTGGTTGCGACTACAAAACCCTTAAAACCCTAAAATGCCGTAAAAAAACCTAAAATCCCAAGAAAATCCTAAAAACCCTAAATAATTTTTAAGATTTTTTTTGCTCTATCACTTTGCATTTATCTACAATTCAATCAGTTGAGTGGAGGTATCCCACCTATCGACCAATTGAAAAGATTCCAGAAATTGTAAGACATGACGTTTCGGTTATGTTGTCGAGCGAAAGTAGCATAAACTATAAAAGCCATGGTTTGTGATAGGAGAAGAGGATACTGGTCGAAGCCACCGATCTGAATTTAAGAGCCAAAAATATTCATTTAAGAAAAAAAATCTTGAAGGCTTCTAAGAAATTATCATAGCAAAATATCCTCAACCTATTATACCAGAATTTTCAAATAGTTTTGAAACTAAAAAAAGTAAAAACGTTGTACCTCATTGTCCTCCAGGCGTTTTGCCCCCCCCCCCAATTCACTTTCAACTGTTACAAAAATTTATCTGTATCCTTTCTCTGAACTGCACTTTTTGGACCCCACCCATCCCTCTTGCCTCTCCCCTCCCTCCTTTTTTTCTATCACTTAGCTCTTCCAATTTAATTTGTATATTATAGCGGTGATATTCGAAATGACTTATTTAATTGTTTTAGTTGAATATTAGGAAAATTGGTTATTCACACTTTTTGTATTTTCCTTATGTATGTTTATTTATCAATCTAGTCTTCAAACAAACATGTTTTGTTTCAAACAAATAGGAGATATCTTCTTTTCTTAATCGAATGTTACCCCAAATATCTGCATGTGATATGGATGGTAAGAATTTATACATTTTCCATATTTCTTGGATGTTACTTTCATGCCTTCATTATTATAATGTTAGCTTACCCTTTTTTCTTTCAAAATGATGTACTACACTTGCAGCGATTTGAGGAACAATTAGAATGAACGCTGTTGACATTTTGTGTTTGTTTTCATGATTGTTTAAAAACAATAAACCCGCTGTAGTATATTTTTGCATGAAATTTTTTGGTTAATAATTTTTTTAGTAGTAAGCAACGTAAAAAAATTAATAAGCCACGAGTTTTAGCTTGGCGGGCTTGAAGTTTCAGTAGGCTGGTCGAAATTTCAGATTTCTCCGCAAAAATAGACCAATTTATGGAATTTCTAGCCTAATCTTTCGTCCTAAATTATTGAACATAGTGACATGTACAGGACTAAAATTTTGCAAGGTGAACACTATTTTAACCAAAAGTAAAAACCTCAAGATTCATAAGAATTAACGTTATTATCGAGTTGGAATATATTTGCTTGACAATTTTTAACATGTTTTTTTAGGATTTAGCAGAACTTGATCCTACCCTTTCGGGTTTCATAAATTTTGTCGAGGTGAAAGGAAAAATGAGATTTTTTTCTTCTTTCTCACCCTCTCTTCATTTCCATCCATCCCCGCACTCCCAATTTCACTTTAGAAGATTGTGAAGCACTTTTGACATTACAATGAAAGTACATTGTAAGTAAAAAACGACAAATATGTTTGTTTTACCAATCGAGGAGGTTACAAGTATGTTCATTTGGGGTATTAATTGATTTGACGGTCACTGGTGTTTACACATAGTTAGGGCATTTTTTTTTTGTGCGTCCTACAGTTTTGACGTCTATAATTGATTATGGAATCTTCACTATTTGGAAGTTGATGAGTTTCTAAGATAACACATACATGTGCAGCGTCGCGTCCGCCACCACCTCCTCCACCTTCATCCTTTACAACTACATGTACATGCCGTCAAGGGTACAGCTATCAGGGAAACAATTTTATTTGTGAACGTAAGTGCTTACCTATGATTTGCACTAGTGAGGATTGACTTATCTAAGGAAGCAACAACAAATTTCCGTATTTTCTTGTGCATGAAAATTTATATTTGTTAATGAATTTCAACAATTTAAATATATTGTTTGAGACGTCTGGAAAGTTGTGCTTATAGTTATTCTGCCAATTTCAAGCTGTATTAAAATTTATCGTTTTGACCATAGATAGAAAACTAAAAATATTGACGTAATTATGGAACTGGAACATTTGATTGACAATTTTTAGCTTATTTTTAACTTTTAACAGAACTTCATCCAACTTCTCTAAGTTTTTACAAGAATTCAATTTTTTTGGAGTGATGAAAACAAATTAAAATCATCTTTTCTTTTATCACTCCTCATTTCTACCCCTCCCTGCATTCCCGGTTAACTTTGTTTTACTAGTCGAAGAGGTTCCAAGAATATAATATTGGTTAACTTGAGGTTTGGTTGATATGATGGCCAATGGTGTTTGCACGTAGTTGGGACATTTTTCATTTTTTTGCGTTCAAACTGTTTTAAGTTAATTAGGGAAGCCTTTTTACTTGCAAGTTGATGATGTTCTAACATAACGCACATATATGCGCAGCGATTTTTCCGCCACCACCACCTTCACCCCCACAACCTCCTTCACCTCCTCCACCTTCACCCTCACCCCCACCACCTCTTTCACCTCCCCCCCCCCCACCCTCCTACCTCCTCCCCCTCCTCCACCTTCACCTCCCTCCCCTTCCCCCCCCCTCACCCCTTTCCCCACCTCTTCTTCCTCCAACTCCGTGCTCACCACCTTGTTTTCTTTCACTAAATAGGAATTTAAACAAAGGAATGTTTCAAACATCGACGAGGTGCTCGTAATTGTAAGCTGGAATACGGTGGACGGGCGTTCCTCAATCGGAACTTTAATACTTCATAAGGACTCTTTGTGGAGAGCCACACCATACGTTATTGATTTAAGCAGTGGTTGCATCGATTATGTGCGCATCAGATCATATTTATTGTTATGTACGCTTATCATTTTGGTTTGGCTCATCGCCTTAATAGAGTACATAATTCTAAATTTTCTATTATTTAGATACATGAATCATGTAACAACTCAATATAGTGTTGTTAAAATAGTGTGGCATCAGTCATGTCCGTGCAAATTGTCCTTTATTTCTAAAAGTAACAATGAATTATCATGTGTTAGCATGCAAGTTTTCGAAACCGCATAGTGCAAACGGCCATAATGACGATGAAACTCTACTTTTAAGATTTTGTACGGTATGCCTTAATTCCGGTAAAGATGTTAAGCGAATAATTAATGAAAAAACCAAATTAGAGTTATTGATAAATTAGAGTATTTTTTTTAAACGAAAACCAGAATTAGATTTAATAACATTAATTATTTTTCTACATTTTTTTACACTAATTATTTCTTTACGCTAATTACGATTTGCGGTGTATTGTACAACCAATCTGATAATCAAGTAAAAAGTGTATAAAAACTTTAACAATGTTGAAGTGTGGATAAGCACTATCAACCAATGTTTTGCTTGTGCAACCCAATGTGATCCTTCAAAGGCGTACATGTAGTCAAAAAATGGAATTGCATATATAATTCGAAAGTAATTTCAAGGAATGGGTGGTCGTTGGCTGTGAATTCGAACATGTAGACGGACGGCGTTAACTTTGTGTGAAGTGGAAGTATATGAGTAAAAGAGATGTACCTTTTTCATTTTAAAGCGTTATTGTTTGAATTGACATATCTTCGCAAAAGAAAACGTCTAGAAAACGAGGGAGGGTTTGATAAACTTGATATGGTGAAAAAGAGTCGACTATTGTAAAATTACAGTGACGAATTTTCAATATAAACATAGATATAAAACTGTAAACGTTTTCAAAAGATATGTTATTGACTATGGCTTGGAACTAACGCTCAGTTTTTGCTCTTCCATATGTCATTCTTGGACAATAAATACGGATTTGTTTTTATGCACTTTTCGTTTAGGGGCTTAAATTGTCTCTAATGTCATCTATTATCAGTGTTTAGTGTTTAGTGGATGCCAATTTTGCTTATTTGTCAAAGGTAAGAAAAATGTTAGTGACGTTTTCTTCGTCACGTCTTTTCCTCCTTCGCTACGCAACAGCATCTACTCCCCATAATCATGTACCTCGCGATCTACTATATGTCGTCTTTTCCTCCTTCGCAACGCCACAGCATCGACTCCGCGTAACCATGTACCTCCAGATCTACTCTATGTCGTCTTTTTCCCCTTTGCAACGCCACAGCATCTACTTCCCGTAACCATGTACCTTCGGATCTACTATATGTTGTTATTCCTCCTTTGCTACGCGACAACATCTACTCCTCGTAACCATGTACCTCCGGATTTGGCGTGCAGCCGCTGCCAACCGAACGCACATTGGCAAAACCATAGGTTTGACCCCCTTAGGTTATTACTAGCCTCCCCCCCCTCTCAATGAATCGCTTAACTCCCCATTCTCCCATATAGCAAGTTCTAAAAATCATACGGAAAGTCGCGCGCGCACAAACACACAAACACACAAACACACAAACACACAAAAAAAAATAAAAAAAAGACCTAACAAACATTTCATTTCTTTACCCTCCCCCCCTTTATACCCCTTACACACCCCTCTCCTTCCCCCTCTTCCCCCCTCCCCCACCCCCTTCCCCCCTACCTCCCTCATATAACTTTATGTTATATTTTGGTCCGCTACCAATTTCCCCATAAATTCCACATGGTTCCTTTTCCTTTCCCACGTTATCTCTTCCTCTCACCCTCCCAATTCGCATGGCTTCTTTGACTTATTAACCATGTCCGGAAGCCCTTCCTTTTACCTTCTCCCTTCCCACCTCCACACAAACCTCGTAAACAAGCCTCTAGGCATTTGGAATGTCCTAGGTGTCACAACCTGTTTGTGCCTGGGGCCGATATTTCCCTTCATACACGGAGTTGTCGCCATTGTAGAGCCCTGGGTGGTCCTTCGTCTCTCACCTCTCCTTAATCGTCATTGACCACCCTCTTTTTCTGGCCCCACAGATGACGACTGGACTTTCGTTTGTGAGTTAGATGTTTTGGAGGCTTATGATTTGGGAGCCCCCCTGCGATTGAACACCCGTATTCCTATGGAGAGAGAGAGAGAAAAAGAGGGAGAGAGAAGGAGAGAGAGAGAGAGAG
>JBBHKE010001484.1:102454-218999 GCA_037447655.1 Zygnema cylindricum
TGTGTGAGCTGTGCCTACAAAGCCAAGTGTAAAACTCCTATTGTTTTTAACTGCGGTTACCTAATAATTCGAATGTTCCCCGGTTGTCCGCGTCCAGCCAAGATAGTGTGCAGAGGTGGAACCAAACACTTCATATGGAATCCCAGATTGCAATAGTCGGAGAGAAGTATTGTTATTTCTCCATCAGATCGTCGACACAACTGACACTCACTGGCCTCGGTAATGGGCATCGGCCACGGGTCCATGCTGTGGGAAAGGTCGGGTAGATAGCACGGGGCACAATTTTTGAATGCTCCTGCAAAGCTCGCCTGTTGGCCCCTTGTAAGCTTAATAATCCATTGGCGTCAATTTTTGTTATCCTCAAAATGTGAACCGAAACATCCGTGTCGAGTGTGTCGAAAGTTTGCCATCGCAAATAAACGTAATCCCCCACCCGGAAGGGTTTTTGTTGTGGCCGGTAGTTGCCACTGCGAGTCGTCGCAAACCGTAAAGAGTCACGATGTTGGGCAATCTGCAAGTTTTCAAAAGCCATGGGCATTTCTCTAGCGAAAAGCAACGCTCGGTTAGTTAGTTCTTCAAAAAACAGAGAATCAGACATAAGAGGTAGAGGTAAGCTCGCGGCTTTCTGTACATTCCTACCTAGTAGTGATTTTCGACCAAACAACACATAATAGGGGATAAAATTTGCCAGGATGGCCTGTACAAACATGCGATAACCCATGACAATATATCCCAATGATTCATCCCACACCGTAATCTGTTTTTCTCAGCAATGTTTACGTAAAGCACGCTTTAAGGTTTGTACAGCTCTCTCTGCCAAACCGTATGCTTGAGGATGATCTCAACTCGTCCACCGGTGATCGATTAACGCCTTGTCTAACATCTCCTTAAATTTGCCACGGAACTGGGTTCCTTGGTCGGTAAGTACTAATGCCTGGGCTCCATACCGGAGGAGCACGTGCTTCTAAAAGCTGCGGTGGTAAGTTTAGCAATTTTCTGCGAGAGTGCCACGACTTCCACCCATTTAATGAAATTCTCGTTCATTATCATGATGTATTGATTGCCTCTTCGAGAAATGGGAAAGGGACCTGCAAGTTCACACGACCACTTATAAAAGAGACCCCGAATAGGCAAGGGCTGAGGGGAGGTTTGTTTGTTAGAAACTGAAGTTCGTAGCCGGTCACATGTGCTACATTCCTGCAACACAGCTGCCACATCAACCAGCAAGCTGGACCACTAATACCGTGCCTGAACCAAACTCAAAGTCCGTTTGGTGCTATAGTGTCCAAGGTCAGTATGAATTTGGTTGATAAGTGATAGTCGTTTCGTCGGCCGTGGGACATGCTAGTCACTTCCATCTGAGAGAAGACGAATAAGTGAGCCCCCCATCCATAAGTAACTTTGGGCTCTCTTACGAACACGCTCCTCTTCCAATGGTAGGGTACGCGCCCGAAAAGACTGAGTAGATAGAAAAAGAACTAAAGCACTGTCCCGCCATGGATCGTGTTCGGTTTTGTGGTTTGTAGGTGCTGCAAAACTGTAAATTGGATGTGCTCCTACTGATAAACAGAGAATAAGAGGCAACTGATTCATCATCAAAATCTTGTAGTACACTGTTATCATTAGAGTGGGGTAATGGGTTCCTAAAGAGGCCGTAGACATTCAAACTGAGGAGCCTGGGTCGATGGATTATTTTATTGAAAAGTAAGCTTTTGTAAGTCTTAGAAATTAGAGTTTAGGACTTAGAATAATTTTGGACACCAACTATTCAATATTGACCAAATTTAGTGTGGATTTTTGTAGTATCTACACGAATAGTTATCTTTAAGTAAATTAGTGTGTAGGGCCGCCAATGAATGTGGACGTGATAAATATCTCACGGATTTTTTGGGTGTAGATATTGTTTCTACACAATTCTGGTCTTAGTACTTAGATTTTTGTCAGTAGATATTTAGGTGAACCCTGTACATACGTTTTAGATGTTTTCTAGATCTTTTAATTATTTAGTTCAATTAGGATTGAGCAATTCGACATAGAATGTACATTCTACACATAGTTTAAGGTAGTGAGAGCACTAAGTGCACTTTAAGGTGTTTTTCTGTTCTATTGTCTTTATTTTGGTTATGTGATATGTTTGTTTGGTTGTAAGATGTATCTCACTTAAAGCTACATATCTCACAACATAAATCTAGTCAAATAGGTATTACTCTTTGGGTTTGCTTCTGCAGCCATGTCTACAAATGGCTCAGTCCCTGCTGGTGCAAGTGTGACGCCTAGTGGAAGTGGAACAAAGCCAAGTCAGAATGCCCATAACCTTCAACAGGTTATGGGCCCACCGCCCAAATTGCCTATTTTTTATGGAACTGACTTCTTATATTGGGAAGATATGATGAGCTCATATTTTGAGGAGAGGGACTTGTCACCCATTGTGGAAGGAATTGTCGATGAGACGGCACAGGATTGGAGAAAGAAGAATCTCCACTGCCTCAACATCTTGAAGCAAGCAATGACAAAAAATTTGGTAATGTCCTATCTTGATTTGAAGAAAGCTTGTGAAGTTTGGTTTAGCGTACGCGCTATGTATGTTCAGCTAGATGTTACTGTGCAGACTAATATAGCCACTCAGATCTTTGAATTTAAGTATTCAAGAGGTAGTATGTCTGATCATTGTCATGCTATTAAATGGTTGTTCCTTCAGAGTACAAGTGCAGGTGGGGACTTTTCACCACCTCAGCAGGCTATGTTATTGATGAGAACTTTACCCGATGAATATAAGGGAGCCCTGGATAGGCTTAGGGCTCTTCCACAGCGTCAGTGGAACATAGCATTAACAATATAGTTTATTTTGAGCGAAGAAGCTAACCAGATTTCACAAAAAGGTAGTAGTAAGTCTGTTCAGGCACTAGCTAACCAATTTTCAGACTCTAAGATCGGCAGTGGCAGTGGAAGTGGCAGTGGTAGAGGTAGTGGTCCTAGAAGGTCACCTTTGACATGCTATTACTGTGATGAAAAAGGTAATGTTTTCAAGATGTGTCATGCCTACAAGAGAGTTAAAGCTACGGGAAATTTTTGCTCTGGTTGGGACGAAAGCCGAGTTCCATCTACGTCAAATGGACGCCCAACAACATTTTCCAACGCACTTCAAGAGGAGGATGTGAGCACCTTCCCGAATAAAAGCGAAAATAAATACTTTGCGATGGCACAAGCAACAGAAGGCGTAGAGGAAGACGAATGGATTATGGACTCGGGTGCATCTGCACACATGTGCAGCAGTCGCCATCTCTTTAAGATTATTAAATCTACCTCTCATGTAAAAATTTATTTTAGTGATGATACCTTTGTGGAGTCGAAAGCAAAGGGTTGAGTGTCACTTATGTTGAATGTAGAGGGAAAACCTGTGAAAAGGGTTTTAAAAGATGTGTTGCATGTCCTTGCTTTTAAAAGAAACTTTTTCTCTACGTCAGTGGTAGAAAAGAAAGGTTTTAAAACTATATCCAAGAATGGGAAGAAAACAGTGAGTAAGATTGGGAAAATAGCTGTAGAGGGTTTTGCTGGTGGAAACAATTTGTATCGATTGAGTCTTGCAAATGATAATGACAATGATGTTATGTACTCAAGTGTAATCAGTGATTGTGATTTATGGCATAAACGTTTAGGACATGTGAATTATGAGAGATTAAAAAAGATGGTAAATCAGAAAATGGTGGAAGGTGTAAAAATTAGTCAAAAACTAGCATCAAATGTATGTGATGGTTGTGCAATGGGAAAAATCCATAAGTTGCCTTTCCCTTCGCAAATTGATCATAGAAGTAGCACGGTGCTAGAACTAATTTATTCAGATATATGGGGGCCATCTAGATACCCATCTGTGGGAGGGGTTAAGTTTATGTTCCCTTTTACGGATGACTATAGTAGGTTTACTACAGTTTATTTTGTGAAAAGTAAGGATGAAGTCTTTGCAAAATTTAAGGAGTATAAGGCTTAGGTTGAAAATCTGCATGAGAGAAAGATAGCAGGGTTCAGATCTGATAATGGAGGAGAGTACATTTCTAATGAGTTTGCAGAATTTTTAAAATTGCATGGAATCTCACGTCAGCTTACTGTTCTTTATTCTTTGAACAAAACGGTGTTTCAAAGAGGATGAATAGGACTATATCAGAGTGTGTTAGGACAATGATGACTGATATGGACATAGATTACAAATTTTGGGCAGAGGCTATGAATTGTGTAGGTTATGTGAGAAACAGGCTAGAAACAAGGGCAGTAAAAGATAAAACTCCCTATGAAATGTGGACTGGACACAAACCAAATGTAAGTCACTTCAAGGTTTTTGGAAGTAAGGTTTTTATGTTAGATAATGATCCGCAGAAATGGAAGTTAGAACCAAAAGGTATACCAGGGCTATTTCTAGGGTATGATGATCATGCCAAAGGTTATAGAGTGTATGCCACTAAGAGAAATAGAGTTGTGGTAGCAAGAAACATTATTGTGAAAGATGAAGGGTAAGGAGTAGATGTATTTAATGAGCTTATAGATGAAAAGAAGGATAGAAGTGTTGATTATATATTTTTAAGAAAAATCCCATGTTTTTCAAGAAAAATATAGAAAATGCATCTACATTAGCTCAAAGTGACTTGCAATCATCTTCTCCACTAGAAACAAGAAGTGTTATGCCCGAAAGAATTGCAGATTCTCCTCTATCTCAAGCCAAAACTGAATCAAAAGAATGTTTTTCTGAGACAACTACTGGCACTGAAGATGAAGAAGATGCAGGCACTGAAGATGAAGAAGATGCAGCGGTAGCCATTGTATAACAAATCAAAAGAGGAAGCTTCCACAAATACCGATGGCTGAACAACAACTTTGACAGACTATAACTTTAAGAAAAAACCACTAATGGTCCTGAAAATTATACTAAGTGTAGAAAACATACAAAGAAATACACACACAAAATCTGAATGAATTCCGCTTACAGATCTGTGAGATATGCAGAAATGAAATTACATAAAACTGAGTGTACAATTTTCATATCATTTGTTCCTAATGAATCAAATTCACTAAGTCACTTCTATACACCGAAACCACACTAAGCTGTACGGAGGCATTCCAGCCGTGCATCTAACATTCTAACACAACAAATATTGTGAGTATACCTGTGTACTGAAGGTATGTCATAAACCACATTCTCAACACTAAACAACTAATTCACTACAGACAAAATTATGTTCTACCAAATATTTACATCGAAGTTCAGACAACGTAAAGTGATAGTGATCTAGTCATGCCTCATCAGTAATTGGTGGCGGCGACCGTCAACCGTCCGATTAGAGGATTTGGCACCGTAGAACTGACTTCACAAATTCCTGTGGTCCTTCTGAAATTCTGTACGTCCACGAAAGACATACTCACGCATTTCTCTCAAGTGACGACCCCTGTCCTAAGTGTGAATGAACCGTGAACTCCCAACTTCACTGTCACACTAATTTTGGTAAGTATTGAACCGAACTCAACCAAAAATAACTTAAGTCCTAAACAACTCTCTCTCCCTCACAACTGAGGCATAGAGAGGACTAAAGCTTTCTAAAAACAACACTCCCCTAAAGCTTTAGACTCTTCTAGTCACTCAGTCCACATGCCTCTCTACAGAACTTCAATTTGGGAGCAGGTAAGGGTTTCGTCATCATATCAGCCACCATTTGCTCATCCGGTAAATAACTCAATTTCAGGACTTTTCCCATCACCTTTTCTCTTACAAAATGTAGCTTGATATCTATGTGCTTACTCTTAAAGTGATGACTGGGATTAGATGCAACAGCGATTGCTGCCTGATTGTCACACCACACTATTTGTGGTCCAGATTGCATAAAGAGAAGCTCTTGGAGAAGAGACTTTACCCAAAGTAAATCCTTAACTGCCGAGCTGGCAGCCATGTACTCAGCCTCCATGGTAGACTGAGCTGTTACCTTCTGAAGTTTGCTGCTCCAGCAACAAGTTCCACTTCTGATCTTCAAAATGTATCCGGTGGTGGATTGTCGGCTGGGCATATCTCCGTAGCTCGCATCGCTCCATGTATGAATTTTGACTTCCCCTCCACTGAGAGAGAGTCTAAGATTTCGAGTTCCTGCAAGATAACGAATAACTCTCTTTGCTGCCTCATAGTGCGACTTCTTTGGATTTTGCAGGCTTCGGCTCAAGGCTCCAACCGCTGCTGCGATGTCGGGACGAGTACAGTTCAAGAAATAAATGAGGCTTCTGACAATCTGCCTGTAAGGAATGGAGGACATAGAATCTTCCTCCCTGAATCTAAGAAATCATCAACAAAAACACTACCATCCATATTTTCAGACTCTAAGATCGGCAGTGGCAGTGGAAGTGGCAGTGGTAGAGGTAGTGGTCCTAGAAGGTCACCTTTGACATGCTATTACTGTGATGAAAAAGGTAATGTTTTCAAGATGTGTCATGCCTACAAGAGAGTTAAAGCTACGGGAAATTTTTGCTCTGGTTGGGACGAAAGCCGAGTTCCATCTACGTCAAATGGACGCCCAACAACATTTTCCAACGCACTTCAAGAGGAGGATGTGAGCACCTTCCCGAATAAAAGCGAAAATAAATACTTTGCGATGGCACAAGCAACAGAAGGCGTAGAGGAAGACGAATGGATTATGGACTCGGGTGCATCTGCACACATGTGCAGCAGTCGCCATCTCTTTAAGATTATTAAATCTACCTCTCATGTAAAAATTTATTTTAGTGATGATACCTTTGTGGAGTCGAAAGCAAAGGGTTGAGTGTCACTTATGTTGAATGTAGAGGGAAAACCTGTGAAAAGGGTTTTAAAAGATGTGTTGCATGTCCTTGCTTTTAAAAGAAACTTTTTCTCTACGTCAGTGGTAGAAAAGAAAGGTTTTAAAACTATATCCAAGAATGGGAAGAAAACAGTGAGTAAGATTGGGAAAATAGCTGTAGAGGGTTTTGCTGGTGGAAACAATTTGTATCGATTGAGTCTTGCAAATGATAATGACAATGATGTTATGTACTCAAGTGTAATCAGTGATTGTGATTTATGGCATAAACGTTTAGGACATGTGAATTATGATAGATTAGAAAAGATGGTAAATCAGAAAATGGTGGAAGGTGTAAAAATTAGTCAAAAACCAACATCAAATGTATGTGATGGTTGTGCAATGGGAAAAATCCATAAATTGCCTTTCCCTTCGCAAACTGATCATAGAAGTAGCAAGGTGCTAGAACTAATTTATATAGATGTATGGGGGCCATCTAGATACCCATCTGTGGGAGGGATTAAGTTTATGCTTACTTTTACGGATGACTATAGTAAGTTTACTACAGTTTATTTTTTGAAAAGTAAGGATGAAGTCTTTGTAAAATTGAAGGAGTATAAGGCTTGGGTTGAAAATCTGCATGAGAGAAAGATAGCACGGTTCAGATCCGATAATGGAGGGGAGTACATTTCTAATGAGTTTGCAGAATTCTTAAAATTGCATGGAATTTCACGTCACCTTAGTGTTCCTTATTCTCGGGAACAAAACGATGTTTTAGAGAGGATGAATATGACTATATCACAGTGTGCTAGGCCAATGATGGCTGATATGGACATATATTACAAGTTTTGGGTTGAGGCTATGAATTGTGCAGCTTATGTGAGAAACAGGCTAGAAACAAAGGCAGTAAAAGATAAAACTCCCTATGAAATGTGGACTGGACACAAACCAAATGTAAGTCACTTCAAGGTTTTTGGAAGTAAGGTTTTTATGTTAAATAATGATCCGCAGAAATGGAAGCTAGAAACAAAAGGTATACCAAGGCTATTTCTAGGGTATGATGATCATGCCAAAGGTTATAGAGTGTATGACACTAAGAGATATAGAGTTGTGGTAGCTAGAAACATTGTTGTGAAGGATGAAGGAAAAGGAGTAGATGTATTTAAAGAGAGTATAGATGAGAAGAAGGATAGAAGTGTTGATTATATCTTTTTAGAGGAAAATCCCATGTTTTTCAAGAAAAATATAGAAAATGCATCTACATTAGCTCAAAGTGACTTGCAATCAACTTTTCCACCAGAAACAGGAAGTGTTCTGCTCGAAAGAGTTGCAGACTCTCCTCTACCTCAAGCCGAAACTGAATCACAAGAAGAATCACATGTATCAAGGAGGAGGACCCAACCATCTATACGAGCGACAAAATTTCCAGGTGGACTGAGGCGAAGTGCGCGACTTCGGGGAGAAAACACAGCCTTTGCTCACTCAACACATATAGAGGAGCCTCTAACGTTGACGGAAGCTTTTTCGAGTAATGAAAGGGAACACTGGGTGGAAGCAGTTAATGAGGAAATGAAGTCCATCATAGGGGCCCAAACATGGGATCTGGTGGAACTTCCTCCTGGAAGAAAGGCTATCGGAAGTAAATGGGTGTTTAAATTAAAATTGAACCCAGATAATACCATCGACATGTATAAGGCTCGCTTGGTTGCTAAGGGATATAATCAAAAGGAGGGGATAGATCATGAAGAAACATTTTCACCGGTTGTAAGGTTTCCATCTTCACGCATCTTACTTACATTAGCTGCCATAGAGGATTTTGACATCCACCAAATGGATGTCAAAATTGCATTTTTGCATGGTGATTTAGATAAGGTCATTTATATGAAGCAGCCAGAGGGTTATGAGGAAGCAGGAAAAGAAAATCTTGTGTGCAAACTTTTAAAATCTTTGTATGGCCTAAAACAGGCCCCTAGGCAATGCAACCGAAAGTTAGATGAGTTCTTCACAAGATTAGGATTTACTAAAAATAGCTCAGATCATTTAGTATATGTGATGTGTGGTGATAATCTTGATGAGGTGATATTCATTGCTGTGTATGTTGATGATTTGCTGCTAATTAGTAGGAACAAAAAAAGAATCGCTAGAGTAAAACAAGCTCTTAATTCACAATTTGAAATGAAGGATATGGGTGAGGCAAAATATATCCTTAGAATACAAGTTGAAAGAGATAGAGAAAAGAAAATAATTAGGCTAACTCAAAAAGAAGCGATAGGAAACATGTTGGAAAATTTGGCTTAGATGATGCCAAAGGTTGTGCAACTCCTATAGAGTATAAGCAAAAACTTGAAGGAATGGAGCATGAGTTTGGAGTCATAATAGGTGAGGAACTTAGTGCAGAAGAGCAAAAATTTATGTCCCAAGTACTTTACAGACAAGTAGTAGGAAGTCTGATTTACTTCATGAATTGCACTAGGCCCGATATAGCTGCAGCTGTTGGTGTGTTGAGCAGAAATCTACAAAATCCACGAAAGAGAGATTGGGAGGCAGCAAAAAGGGTCTTAAGATATCTAGTTGGGACTAGAAATCTTTGGCCTACTTTGGGAGGGGACAAAGTTAGCATTAATACTTGGAGTGATGCTAGCTATGGTGATGTGCCTAGTAGGAAATCTACAACTGGGTATGTCATTCAGATTGGAAGTGGAACTTGTAGTTAGAGTAGTAAACTTCAAAAAGTCACGGCACAATCGACTATGGAAGCCAAATACATGGTTGCGAGCGCAGCCTTAAAAGAGTTGTTTTCGATTAAGGCATTTCTTCAAGAATTGGGGTTTACACAACTCGGAACACAAATAATGTGGTGCGACAATGAAGCAGCCATTTCTGTGGCTACAAATCCAAGTCACCATTTTAAGAGTAAGCATATGGACATTCGCCTTCATTTGGTACGAGAAAAAGTATTTGCAAGAGTGGTGAAACTTTGTTATTTGCCTGATGAGAAAATGGTTGCAGACATGTTGACAAAAGCCCTTCTTTCTCCTAAGTTGGAGTGCTGCAGAAAAGCATGTGGTCTAAGTGAGTAAATCTTCTAAAGCTTAAGGGGAGTATTGAAAAGTAAGCTTTAGTAAGTCTTAGAAATTAGAGTTTAGGACTTAGAATAATTTTGGACACCAACTATTCAATATTGACCAAATTTAGTGTGGATTTTTGTAGTATCTACACGAATAGTTATCTTTAAGTAAATAAGTGTGTAGGGCCGCCAATGAATGTGGACGTGATAAATATCTCACGGATTTTTTGGGTGTAGATATTGTTTCTACACAATTCTGGTCTTAGTACTTAGATTTTTGTCCGTAGATATTTAGGTGAACCTTGTACCTACGTTTTAGATGTTTTCTAGATCTTTTGATTATTTAGTTCAATTAGGATTCAGAAATTCGACATAGAATGTACATTCTACACACAGTTTAAAGAAATGAGAGCACTAAGTGCACTTTAAGGTGTTTTTCTGTTCTATTGTCCTTATTGTGGCTGTGGTTTATGATTGTCTGGTTGTAAGACCCCTGTCACTTAAAGCTACATATCTTACAACATATATCTAGTCAAATAGGTATTACTCTTTGGTTTCCTTCTGCTGCCATGTCTACAAATGGCTCTGTCTTTGCTGTGTAGAAATTAATGGTCTGTTTAAAGTATTTTCTAGATCTAAATAGAAATATAGAAAGAAGCCGAGGCAGTCTACCTCTAACTTCTCTCGTCAACTCTCAAACTTGTCGCAGTCACTGAGAAGTTGGAGAGGAAGATAGAGCCATGGCTACCTAGGCTATCTAGAGGTTTACAAAAATTATATATATTAGTTTATTTACCGTTGGGTTTTTTACAAAAAGAGTATCTGTTTATCCCAAGATTTGATCCTCTTACTTGCCGGACGGTAAGCTGCTGGTAGCCGGTAGCCTTAACCGTTAAGTCTAGTCATAGTGTTACGTATTATAGGGTTTAATAATTACTTAAACATTAATACGTAGGATAGTTCATTTAACTGAAACAGTTTTACGAGAGACATAGATCCAGTAATGTAAAAGTACGGATTACGGTACGGATAAAAAATGAATACGGCGCATTTATTTCTTTAGCGAAACTGCAATTGTGTGTCCTCCATTGGACTACAAAATACAGGAAGCCTCTAGATAGTATTTAACTAACCCACTTTAAGCCACGACCACTTCTGCCCAAGAAGGCAAACTAAGAATTTGACTACACCCCTAAGTAGCCTAGACTCCCCTGATTCCGCAGCAAAAAGAATCACTGAAAACGGCCAACCAGGCGATAAGTTATGAGCTGCCAAAAATGCCAAGTTTATACAAAGCTCTCTTAGAGAGAGGTGTCTGTCTACCAAATATTTCCTAAGTCCTAAATCCCTCTCACAACCCCTATCTACTAAAGTACGAGCCAATCGTATTACTGTAAAGTACAGAAAGGTACTATGGCCGATGTACTTTCTGTACGGCCAGTGTACGACAACGCTCTTGAGTGGACGCGTGTCATTTTTCCACTTGTCCGTATTTCCTCCGGCATTCCCGCGACCGAATGTCATCCTTCCACGCGGCGCCACGTCATGCCACGTCCATAAAATCCAAAGTGACCATTCCGCGATCTCGGCGACGACGTGCGCCGTCGAATTAAATCCGACATTAAATGTCGACCGTTCAAAGTGTCTGTTTCATTTGTTTCGTGCGAAATGACGTTTCGCACTAAACCTTAACAAGTCCTATGTTCGTTTCGTTTCATATTCCAGTTACATCATTTCGATACTATACAACAGTTTATATATGAATGAAACCCTATATTATCTAACAGGCTTCTACGACAGACTGGTTAGAGCTAACGGCTACGCCGCGCTCTACCGGTCGGGGGTTCGAGTCCTGCCGGACTCAACCTTTTGTTGAGAGTGACTTAAGTCACTCTTTAGTCCTTCCTATGGAGCTGAGGCAGCCATGGCTCCATCGCTCTCTCTCTCTTTCAGTGACTACAACAAGTATGGGGGAGAGAGAGAAGAGATGGAGGCAGGCTGCCATCATTTCTTATATATGTTTCCGCTAATTTATTTTAAACTAGAAAATACTAAAACTACTTATTTCAACAACAAATACCGCGCATGTATTTATTACGGCTACGATTTAATGTGAATTTAATCCGACTGCCGGAATTAACACCGAGATCGAGGAAGAGAATTTCGGCGGTTTGTGGTCATCGCCACATCGGATGACACGTGGCCAAATTACATTGGATCGTGGTATATCTGGAGATTACTGCACCGAATCCGGATATGACAAATGTCGACATTTAGGCCATGTCGTACAATGTTCGTACAGAAAGTACACCGGCAGTTGTTCTTTTGTGTACGGAAGTGTACTGTGATTGGCTCCGTATATCAGTAGATAAAGTCTGTGAGAGAGATACGACTTAGAAAAATTAGGAGATAGGACCCGCTCTCCCAAAGAGCTTCTGTACAAAAGGTCAACTTTGACCCTCCATAACTTACTGCTCAGAGGAGCAAATTCAGAGATTCTTTTTGCTATCGACTCACGGGAGTCTTGCCTTTACAAAAGTGAAGTTGGTCAAAGTTTTTTTTTGCCACGGTGGCAGTTGTTCTTGATGAAACACAAAGGGGTCAGGGTTATCCTAGAGGCTTCTTGGAAGTTGTCCACTCAGAGGACTTATGGAGGTCTCACAGTTTCAGGCTTTGGGCCCACCCTCTAGGGTACCAATCTTTAATGGAACTGGCTTCATATACTAAGAAAGTATGATGATATGAGCTCTATGCGAAAAAAGGTTTTGGGGGATAGTGAGTGGACGATTGGGGCGTCCATCAAGTCTCGGAATTCCTCCAGGGTTTGAAGGAAGCAGATTCACAAAGAAAAGAGGTCCATCTTCAACGGAGGAGATAGAGGAAAGAGAGGTGGTGGACAAAGGAGCGGAGAAGGAGACGACCACACCAATAGCAACCGGTTCAGCATTCATGTTACCTATTTCGAGGAACGAGGAGAATGATACTCAAACCTGGGATTTCAACAATATGGCGGCAAAACACTTCATCTTACGCCATCTTAGTCAAGGACTTGCATGTCTTCATTTGGAGGGAGAAAGGGCATCCGATCTGTGGATGGCTTTCATAGAGATGTACCGAAGTGGTACGATTCAACAACAACATTTGGCTAATCAGAAAGTTAAGGAATATGTATATAAAGGGGGGAAAATGTTGGATTTTTGCAATGAGCTTGCTACACTCTTCATGGAGCTAGAGAGTGAGGGAAAAGATTTTAGTGAAAAACAAAAGGTTAACTGTTTACTGATGAAGTTACCCGATGAGTTCGAGAACATAGTCAACCGTGTGCCGGACTTACCGCACCCAAGGTGGATATGGAACTCAGTGGTAGGGATGATTCTTGTTCAGGATAATACGATTAAGATTCGAAGGGGAGGAAAGAGTGGCCAAGCCTTGGCAACTTCGACCGATTGGAGGAACAAAGATTCCCGGAAACAGGTCGGAAGGTGTGGGAAAGAGAGCGGAAAAATCAGGCCGACGAGTTGGGACCAAGGGCTCCCAAAGGTTTATGTCATTTTTATAAGAAACCTGGGCAGTATATGGTAGAGTGCACTAAGCTAACCGACCTTCGGTTAAAGGAGGGGCAGACCGGTGGTCCCCCGAGAGGAAAGAAAAAGGCCCTTGTGACACAGGTACATGAGGCGGAATCCGAGGACAAGGACGATAAGCTCCTTTTAGATGAGGAGTTGGAGGCGAAAAACGAGGTCGAAATACCACGAAGGCAGAAATGTACTTACGGTGGATTCAAAGGTAAAGCAAGCTGGATTGTAGATTCAGGTGACTCCATACACATGTGTAAGGATAGGCACCTGTTCACTAAGATAAGAAATATTCCCACCGTAGAGATAGAGTATGGGGATGGGAGGATAGTCACCACTACTCTTGTAGGATCGGTAGATTTGAAAGTGTTAGTAGAACGAAAAACATCCATAGTAACATTCTCCGATGTATTGTTTTTTCCGGAGCTGAACAAAAACCTCATCTCTACATCCGTATTAGATGATAAGGGTTTTTTTACTAGCACTAGGGAAGGAGTCTTTACTGCTAGTTTTGAGGAGGATGTCTATTTTATTGCTGAGAAAGGTAGCCATGGGATGTTTAGGCTGATTTTAAGTAATGAAACGAAGAAACTTTATTATGCTGGTGTTCATGATATTATGATGTGGCATAAGAGGCTTGGGCATGTGAATCTAGATAAGTTAAGAGAGATGAAAAAGATGGGAGTGGTGGAAGGGATTAAGTATAGTGAGAGTGATAATATAAGTGATTTTGTGGATGTTCTCAAGGTAAAGCACACAGATTACCCTTTCCTAAAACAGCCACCTATAAGGGAGAAAAAATTATAGATCTAGTACACACAGATATTTGGGGACCGGCTATAGTGCCCTCACCGGGGGGGATGAGATTTATGATGACTATCACTGATGATTAGTCTCGGTATTACGAGGTGTATTTTTTGAAAAACAAGTCAGAAGCTCAAGATTGTTTTAGACAATATAAAGCATGGAGTGAAAAACTCTATGAAACTCCAATCAAGAGAGTAAGGAGTGACAATGGTGGGGAGTATACTTCTAACCAGTTTGAGGATTTTTTGAGGGAAGATGGGGTTCAACACCAAAAGACATTTCCAGAAAACCCTGAACAGAATGGGGTAGCTGAAAGGTTAAATAGAACACTAAGTGATAGTGCTAGAAGTATGTTGTCAAATAAAAAGATAGGATAAAGGTTTTGGGCAGAAAAGCAATGAACTGTGCTAATTACCTCAAAAATAGAGTTCTTACTTCAGCTATAAAAGATCAAACACCTTATGAGAAATGGATAGGCCGGAAACCAGACATATCGCACTTAAAGGTTTTCGGTAGTCAAGTATTCAGTCTAGATACAGATCAGTCTAATTGGAAGCTAGATCCTAAAGGAAAACCGGGATACTTGTTAGGATATGAGGGGGATGATAAAGGATATAGAGTTTATGATCTAAAAAAGGAAGATATAATCTTAGTAAAGCATCTAGTAGTTATGGATGAAAGAAAGTCTATGGATCCCTTCAAGTATACAAAGTTAGTAAAAATCAGATTTGAGTCAAAAAATTCCGATGACTTTGAGCTTCCTAACTATCAAAGTTTTAGAGAAGATGACATTCTTGCAGGTACAAATCAGACCAAAAAGGACTCGGCTGTGGAAACTCCAGTAACAACTCTACCCGAAGCACAAGACGTGGTAGAAATTGATTCGGAATCAAGGGATAGGGGAGAAGCCGAGATTGTTCGAAAGAATCCACAAGAACCATCTATTCCGGCCTCAGATTTTGAGGGAGGAAGGAGAAGTAGCAAAAGATTGCAAGAAAAATAGGTTAACAACAAGGTAACAAAACTATCTCATCAAGATGAACCTCAGACTTATGGAGAGAGGATGACTTGTCCAGAAAGAAATCAATGGAAGACAGCCATCAATGAGGAGATGGCCTCAATTATGGCAGCCGATACTTAGGAGCTGGTGGATTGTCCACCTAACCGAAAACCAATCGGTTCAAAGTGAGTTTTCAAATTAAAACTGAATCCAGATAACACAATCGAGTGCTACAAGGCCCGACTAGTGGCAAAGGGATTTACACAAAAGAAGGGAATTGACTACGGGGAAACCTTTGCCCCGGTGGTCAGATTTCCCTCCGTCCGCATACTTCTCAGCTTGGCAGCAGCGGAAGACATGGAAGTGCACCAGATAGACATCAAAACAACCTTTTTGCATGGAGAATTGGAAGAGGAGATCTTCATGCGACAACTCGAAGGTTTTGTGGAGGAAGGAGAGGAGAGTAAGGTATGCCGACTGATTAAATCTCTTTATGGTTTGAAACAGGCGCCTCGACAGTGGAATAAGAAGCTTGATGAGTTTCTTACCGGTCAAGGATATATCCAGATCAGCTCAGATCACTAAATCTATGTTTTCGAAGATGAGGAAGGTTTTATATTTATTGCAATTTATGTTGATGATTTACTTGTCTTAAGTAAACCAATGGAAAAAATTAATAAACTGAAAACCGATCTTAAAGGGAGATTTGAAATGAAGGATATGGGGGAAGCAAAATTTATTTTGGGAATTCAAGTAGAAAGAGACCGAAAAAGAAAAATTATAAGATTGACTCAAAAAGAAGCAATAGGGAACATGCTTGAAAATTTTCAGATGGATAAAGCTAATAGTTGTACAACTCCAATGGAGTTGAAGAAAAGAAGTGAGGGGAGAAAGGAAGAAGGAGTCATAGTCTTAGACGAGGAATTATCTCTTGAAGAACATAAGTTCATGCAAACTATTCCTTACAGGCAAGTAGTGGGAAGTCTAATCTATTTTATGAATTGTACCCGGCCGGATTTAGCTGCAGCTGTAGGAGTGCTGAGTAGAAGTCTAAATGCTCCAACTAAGAGGGATTGGGAGGCAGCTAAGAGAGTCTTTAGATATTTGATAGGAATAAAGGATCTATTGTTGCATTTGGGTGGGGAGAATACTGATATCACTACTTGGAGTGATGCCAGTTATGGTGATGCTCCGATGAGGAGATGCACTTCTGGATATGTATTATATGTGGGTGATGGGGCTTGCTGTTGGAGTAGCAAACAGCAAAAGGTTATTGCTCAGTCCACCATGGAGGCTGAGTATATGGCCTCTTGCTCTGCTGTAAAAGAATTGATGTGGGTCAAGTGTTGCTTTGTGAGCTTGGTCACCTTAAGAGTGGTGTGCAGAAAATATTTTGAGATAATCAGGCAGCAATCGCTATTTCTGCCAATCCTAAACATCACTTTAAAACCAAACACATGGACATTAGACTCAGCTTTGTTATAGAAAAAGTAGAAAACAAAATTATCAGTTTAGAGTACCGACCAGATAATGAGATGGTAGCACATATGATGACCAAACCTGTGCCTTCCCCTAAGCTAATTTTGTGCAGGGAGAATTGTGGTCTAAAATTAAAGATTGACTATAAAATAAGGGGAGTGTAGAAATTAATGGTCTGTTTAAAGTATTTTCTAGATCTAAATAGAAATATAGAATGAAGCCAAGGCAGCCTACCTGTAACTTCTCTCTTCAACTCTCAAACTTGTCGTAGTCACTGAGAAGTTGGAGAGGAAGCTAGAGCCATGGCTACCTAGGCTATCTAGAGGTTTATGGGAAATATATATATATTAGTTTATTTACCGTTGGGTTATTTACTAAAAGAGTAAGTGTTTATCCCAGGATTTGATCTTGTTACCTGCCTGACGGTAAGTTGCCGATAGCCGGTAGCCTTAACCGTTAAGTCTAGACATAGTGTTACGTATTATAGGGTTTGATAATTACTTGAACATTAATATGTAGGATAGTTCATTTAACTGAAACAGTTTTACGGGAGACATAGATCCAGTAATGTAAAAGTACGGATTACGGTAGGGATAAGAAATGAATACCGCGCATTCATTTCTTTAGCAATACAAATACCGCGCATGTATTTATTACGGCTACGATTTAATGTGAATTTATCCGACAGCCAAAATTAACGCCGAGATCGCGGAAGAGAATTTCGGCAGTTTGTGGTCATCGCCACATCAGATGACACGTGGCGAAATAACATTGGATCGTGGTATCTCCGGAGATTACTGCACCGAATCCGGATATGACATGTGTCGACATTTAGGCCATGTCGTACAATGTCTGTACATAAAGTACACCGGCAGCTGTACTTTTGTGTACGAAAGTGTACTCTGATTGGCTCCGTACATCAGTAGATACAGTCTGTGAGAGAGATAGGACTTAGAAAAATTAGGAGATAGGACCCTCTCTCCCAAAGAGCTTCTGTACAAAAGGTCAACTTTGACCCTCCATAACTTACTGCTTAGGGGAGCAAATTCAGAGATTCTTTTTGCTATCGACTAAGAGGATATTTGCCTTTACAGAGGTGAAGTTTGTCAGAGTTTTTGTTTGCCAGGGTGGCAGTTGTTCTCGCTGAAACACAAAGGGGTCAAGATTATCCTAGAGGCTTCTTGGAAGCTGTCCACTCTGAGGACTTATGGAGGTCTCAGAGTTTCATGCTGGTGCAAGTGTGACGCCTAGTGGGAGTGGAACACAGCCAAGTCACATCCCTATGTCGTTCAACATATTTCCATGTCATATTCTTTTAAAATAAGAGCCCAACGAGCTAATTTGCCGGATAGCTTGTCATTGGTCATGAGCCAATGCAATGGTTGATGGTCAGTAAGAAGGGTAAAAGGCTTGCCATATAGATAATGTCGGAAAAGCACAATACCCCAAACTGCGGCAAGGCATTCTCCCTTGTAACTACAGTAATTTGATTTCTCTTGATTGTTGCTTCTACTGGCGTAGGCCACCACATATTCCTCACTTGTGAGTTCGCGTTGAGTTAGGATAACAGCAATACGGCGCTTACCAAAGTCAGTCTGTAGACAAAACGGTAATTTATGATTTGGGGGAATGAGGATGGGAGCGGTGGACCATGCGTCCTTTAATCCCTGAAATGCCTGTATTTTAGAGGGTCCCCACGTGAACGGGACTGATTTCTTCAAGAGTTCATTTAATGGAGATGCAAGTGTGCTGAAACTAAAAAGAAACCGCTGGTAATAATTGGCTAACCCTAGAAATGTACCCAGGCTAGTCAAATCAGTTGGAGCTGGTAGTTTACTAATTGTTTCCACTTTGACTTCTAGCAGGGTAATTTCCTCGGACAAGAAAAAGTGCCCAAGGTATGGGACCCCTTCGACCCCAAAGGTACATTTTGCAGGATGACATTTAAGTCTTTCATTTTTTAATTCCTTCAACACCCACTCTATATGCACTGCATGTTCCTCTATAGAGGCTAAAGTAATAATTAGATCGTCGATATAGCAACGGGCAAACTTACATGCCTCGAAGACTGAGTCGATGACTTTCTGGAATACTGCCAGTGCAATTTTCAGTCCAAAGGGCATAACCGCCCATTCCCAACGTCCGTCATTACCCCAAAATGCAGTTTTGTGTCGATCTTTTTCCTCTATTTCAATTTGATTAAATCCCTGTCGTAGATCTGAGATGCTAAAATGTTTAGCTCCGCCCATGTGATCAAAAATGTCCTCGGCCAACGGCATTGGATGTCGATCTTGGATTGTACGTGAATTCAGTTCTCGATAGTCCCCACACATGCGACGTTCTGCAAAATTCCCCTCCGTGTCTTTTTTACGAGGCATGACGGTGGGAGCCGCAAAAGTGGAATCGGACTTATAAATCAAACACGCCTCTTCTAACTCTGCACATCGTTTATCTACAGATTCCCATTCAGTTTTTGATAGACGATGCTTGGGCTTAAATATAGGTTAGTCATCTTCCTGGTCAATAGACATGTTATAAGTGGTGTGTCGACCTAAGTCTTTCATGGAGAAAGCAAATGCGTCTACGTTTCGGTTTATGACTTTATCTAAATGTTCGTGTTTTGGTTTTGTTAGTCCCGTTCCGAATTTCCATGTCGGTTTTTCGGGCATGGTGATGATCATAGCCTCTATGGCTTGTGCAAATGCTAGCTACTTATCCGTTATTAAAGAGTGTCCCAACTCATACTCGATTGGGAGCTGATGCAAACAATTTACTGCGTGCTGCCAACTTCTAGATGGGAATGCAGCTGTCCAGTGTGGTGATGCCCGTACCGGTACTTGAGATCTAACGGCCGTGTATGCTAGGAGAAACCAACTCATGTGACTAGGTTCCAAATAATCATAAATAGTGTGATCTGTGTCAGACTTAGCGGGGAAAGGAAAAAGAGCGAGCTGAAAAGTTGTACCCCAAAGAGAAGGTGAGGATTTGGAAGCTGTCTGTTTAAATGGTGTATGCCCCACCCCCAGCTGATTGAGACGGATGGTTTTGTAAGTATCGACCGGCTAAAAACCCCATGCCTAAGACAAATGATAGTGATTGGGGATCCATGACACGACCAAGTAAGGTGCAGCGCTGCCTCTCGGTGAGTCCTGGAGCAGTAGTGGTGCTTGAGATGAAATGTAAAAGAAGTTCTCGTTCTGCCGCATTAGGTTCTTCTAAGCTGCATGTATGAGTATTCTGAAGCATGCCCGGTCCATTATGTGAGTATGCGTGAGAGTGTGGATATGCAACTAGTGTAGGCAGTGCACGTAGTGGCTAGCGTGAGACGTTAAGACCAAATGCAGAAGGATAGTCGGTCTCAATACGAGTCTGGACCTTATGAAATGGAAGAAGTGCATCTTGAATGGAAAGGTTAGGTGGTCAGACAGCGAGATTAGCCTCTCAGAGCCAACCTTTGTCCACCAGGCTAGCCCACTTGGCACAAACTCGGTGGGCCAGCGAACTGTGACGTGCGGCATCGATAATTAACGCTGGTCCAATCAATGGATCGATCCGTTTGTAATCTGCGAGAACCGTGGGTCAGGGATCATTATAAGCTGCGATATTTTCTAAGATGTATCCGAAAGGACGATCCAGCTTTTGGATGAAGTGGATCAGACGAACCACCTCGAAGAACAGCGTAGTACGCGGATCAGCGAGACCTAAACCTTTCCCGTCCCTAGACATACCCTGACATTCCCGACCCGCAAAGAGGAGATCAATTAGATCCTATTCCATTAAATGATGATTTCCTATTAGCCAAATATCCTGTGGCAAAGCCGAATGCATATCGTGAAACGTCGACTAATGTAAGAGATGAGGATACTAAGGGTGCAAGACTTGACAATGGTGCAACTGAGCGCGTCTGGCCAAAGGATCAATATCTACGGAATAGTAGTGCTTTATCAGAAGACTGTTTCGAAGGCAAGAGAGAAGTGAACTCCCTATTCCTGCAAAAAGGTCCAAGATAACGAGACTGTTTTGGTGAGGTTGTAAATTGACCGCTGTCCATTTAATTGGCAAGAACCCGGACGGATCCATCGTAATGGAGGGTGAATCTGGAATACTAGATAAAAGAATCGGTATAGTAAATTTATAAAGATGGTCAAACTTCAAAGAGTTTATGATAAATCCAGGTGTACTAAATAATTATGGTAAACCCGAGGGATCTTGTGTGAGTTCATCCGCTGTTACAGATTCAAGGATGTCTGCACGTATGCCAACTTCGGCATAGGCTGGCAAGATCAGCGCTGATCGGGCCATAGTAGGCATGGGTTGTCGGGCCGAGATGAGGGGTAAGCAAATTTTGCGTTCCGGAAAATTGTTAGGCCTGTACGAAAATTGATCATGCTATCCCCACCCACGCCCTGTTCAACAAAACACTCAATTATCCGCCACGGCTATCCCAAACTGTTCCGACGATTTAAACTAAACCCGGTTCTTTGGATTCTGAACCGGTTCGTGCCGCGAATAAACGTGTTGTGGTTGGATTTCTCTGCTGTGAGACCTATTTTGATTGCAAAATCTAACCTTAGGATAATTGGTTTGGCCCCGGTATCTATGAAAGGTAACGCTGGAGCGACCCCATTGACTGTGAACACCGCTTGGTTGTTATCCAAAAAACTTATGTGAGGTGTAAGACTAGCACGCTCTTCAAGGGTAATAACTTGAAGAGAGAGAGTGTTTTGATTATTCTGAAGGGCTTATAATGCGTGTGCAGACTGAGTTAGATCCACAAATTTGGTGTCGTGCACCAGATCGGGAAGCATGGTAGACACTATTGATAATCGTTCTTTCACGTTATACAAGTGTTGGATGCTCTTCTCTATGATTGTTAATGCTTCGAAAGTGATGCTTGAAGCCGTTTCTGGAATAGGGGAGCGGGGTTCTTTTAGCAAATGTTAGTGGGATAAGCGTGTTAATGTATTTTGACTCGCAATTATGATCGGGAGTCCCTTTAAACTGAGCTGCCCGCTATTGAACAGTGGACTCCCTAAGAGATAGCCCAGCAAAATAGGGCATATGGACCACAGTTCCAGCCATTCCAGTTAATTGCGGTTTGACCTGCGCCATAAGCGCGGCAAACTGCTCTTTCATCATGGCCCCATGGTTGCTCTCATCTCTGCTCTATCTCGGTCTCTCTTGCTGATTTTGGGGGAAGTGTCCTTCTCTTCCCCTTAAGGTGGAGTGACCAATTTCGCCGCGTAGGCAGGTATACCGCCGTTTTTGATTTGATATTGATAACTAAAATCCAGATTTTTAATGTGACATTGCTGTACGTAATGACCTGTTTGATAGCAGTGAGTACACATGGTTGCCTTGTCTGGACAGTTGTGTGCGTCATGACCACTGTGACCGCATCGAAAACATGTACGCATCACAAGAGTTGGTGGTAAAGATCCCATGGCGGGGGCCCTTGGAGGTCTTGGGTTAGGCCATGGGTTGCGCGAGTTAGGATTCGGATTAGGGTAATCTTTAGGTGAAGGTTTGGGCTGCTCATGAGCGTCCCACCAGCTGGTCTACATTTCATACTTTACAGCATACTCTACAGCCTGCTCGAAGGTGAATTTAAGGCCATATGCTTCGGTCAGACGGTTCTGAATGAACCGTCGAGATTGTGTGGGAAATTGACCCACAAACTTTTGTACCGCCTCAGCCTCTGACATTAGATGTGGTAGAGCCTCACGCAAGGTTTCCATACGTGACCGCAATGAAGGGCTATTTCACCCGGTTTGCGCTCGAAATTCATTAATTTTTTGGCTTGGTCAAGATTCTTCATTTGATATTCGTCCTGTAATAAATCGAATATTAACGAGACTGGATCTCTTAGAGGGACGAGCAATTTAGGTCTAGCCGGAATTGCAGCCCTAACTGCCATTGCAAATTGATGAGGAACCTCAGGTATTTCAGGTGAAGCTTCATTGCCTTCAGAGTCATAAACTGCGGGGACAGCGGGTTGGAAAGGAATTTCGCGGCTGCCAATTATGGCTAGAGCTCCGAAATAGGCGGGTGCTATTTCAGTCATAGCACAAATTTCCTCATATTTCCGTGTATAAAGGGATAAGGCAGATCCTCTGAGGTATCTCCCTAGTAAAGAAAAAGCAACGCGCAGGTTGTAACGGTCTTTGTACCGAAATGCGAGGTCACGCATTTCGGTATTTAAAAGCATGCGAAAGTGTGACAAGGACATGGTATCCTTGAGACCATAAAAACAAAAATGATGTTTGCCTCCTCCGATGTCTATAGACCAAGCCATGCCCACGCTGGAAGGATAAGAATTAGTGTGTAAGGTAGTCTTCACTAAGAAAATTGACGGCGGTAATTTTAGACCTTGTATGTCAAGTGAGTCGGTGTTCGAATCTTCCCCCGAACTGTGGGTGGAAGACAAAGAAACCGATGACGTATACCTATGGAGAGAAGAAAGACCAGATCTGGACGGACAAGGTGATCCTAAAAATTGCGACAGAACTGCTGAGTTTGGGAAAGATATCGGAGGGGAGCCGGCCGTAATTGACTCTCTGGGCGGCCCCCGGTAAGAACCTGAGCTTCTAGTGGTACCAGCCGGAAACTGTAAATTATTTTAGTCCGTCGGCATGTAACCAGAAGATTGTCCTATCGGAATGCAGCTAAATGCCGAAAACACACAAACGTATGCTAATACCCGCAAACCAGTAACACCAAGCAGTTCGGTCTATCTTGTATCACCGGAGTTAGTCTACTCGAATTCTGTTTTTCACAATTCCACTCAAATCAAGCCACACCAAGCAAACTCAAGTCACCTATGTAATGCCACTTGCGGCCAGATGTAATAAGCAGGAAACTATTCAGGGCCAACACGGCCAGATGTAGTAAAGCAAGAAACCGTTAATCAAGACCGATCAAGGTCAGATCTAGGAGCATGCAACGATGATGTCTTATGCGAAAGAAAAGAAACGCAAACTTCGGTAAGATCTCTAACCCTCTAAACGAGTTCACTTGATAACCTAAATCGCGCCTGCACCCACAATGATCAGTTACTCACCTGAAGCGATAACATCCAGTAGAATAATGTAAATGTCTCCCAACGATGCTGTTGTTCCAAGTTACGTAATCACACCACTGCTCAATGCCAAAGTAGTTAATAGCCTGTTAAGGTACGCGTATCAGCTTTAGGCCACGCTCTACCCAACTATTAAAGCAGTTATAATTTTATGTGATAATTCGTGCAACCTACTTTATATTTTTAAATATATATTTTTTTTTCTTGGTTTTTAATATACATATATATATATATATATATATATTTTTTAAAAAATTTTAGGTTTGCTAGGTTTTCTGAGTGAGTTAATGTGGTAGGCAGACAGAAAGTGAAACTATACCGGATTTACAAACAAAATCAGAAAAATCGAACTCAAAGCCCACCAAGCAACGAAACCCTAAAGATTGAAAATAAAATCAGATTAAAGCAATCAAAAGAAAACCACTGGACTATAAAAGAAAACAAAACAACTAATTAGTGCTTGACTGAAAAACAAAAGCAAATTACAATAACTAGACAGAAAGAAAACAATTGACACAAAGAATATAGAAAATTAGAAATGAAACAAAATTAAGCATGGCGATATTTGCGACACTAGCCACTAGGCTCTGAAGTCTTTTAATATTCCCTACAGGAGTCCAACCAACAGATAAGAACCCTTCTTTAACTAGACGAAGGAGCCGAGATAGTCGGTATTCCCACAAAGCCAGACACGACTGGAGCTAGACTGCAAAGTAAGCGCTCTGACAGCAAGAAACACCAAGTCCACAAACGCAATTCAACCACCACAACACGTAGAAGACAGCCTGGAGGGAAACCTTGCAAGCTGGCTTGCCCAGGTAGATTAGGTAAGGTCTTATTACAAAGAGAAGGAGAAGCTCAGAGACAATTACTAGCATTAAAGTATGGGTCTGGAAAAGGAGCACGTTGAAGAGAGTCTGGAGGGAAACCTTGCAGGCAGGCTTGCGCAGGTCGATTAGGTAAGGTCTTATTACAAAGAGAATGAGAAGCTCAGAGACAATTACTAGCATGAAACTATGAGTCTGAAAAAGGAAAAACCCTAACTCAAAAACTAGCCGATCACTAAATATTTAGGTGAAACCCTAGCAATAGAGTTCGACAAATCACGAGAATAATGCTTGCCAGAAAACGACAACCTTCGAATGTTGGATTCCCGTGCTTAATTTTGCAAATTTCTTATCTTGCCAAATGGCATTTATCCTATGTTGTAAGGAATCTGTACAGCTACACTAATTCCTACATATCTGAGCAGATAGGTATCTTTGTGAAATGGTGCCAGTTTCTAGAGACGACCGCTGCGTGGTCGCCTCAGACTGCCTTACATCTACACCTCGAGGATGAAAACCCTCCCTAAGCTAAGCAAAAATGATGCATAAACCTCCAAGGGTTCATAACTTCAAACACCTGTCAAGTTTGTAGCCGTTTGAATTCCTAAAGTCTGATGCTGTACCACGGTCCAGTTCCATGCTGATTTTACATCGTGTTCCCGCGGTGCCGTACGGGAGTAGAATTCGACATTTGTCCTGTACTTATCTCTAGTTGTACTCTCGAATATGAATTTGTCACGTCATCAAAACATCAATTAGTACGCGATTAAATAATAATACACGTCTTACGTCATCAGAGAGAGAGAGAGAGAGAGAGAGAGAGAGAGAGAGAGAGAGAGAGAGAGAGAGAGAGAGAGAGAGAGAGAGAGAGAGAGAGAGAGAGACTGGACTTTTGTTTGTGAGTTAGATGTTTTGGGGGATTATGATTTGGGAGCCCCCCGCCCGCGATTGTACAACCGAATTCCTATGGCTGTGAGAAAAATAGTACAAGATGCTCTCCACCTCCCTTTGTCCCACATTTTCTTTAAACCCGACGGACATTGATCTTTGGCACCTTTTTCTTATGTTCTCTCTCTGGGTCTTAATACTTCCAAGTCGTGGGGGGGGCAGTGGGGCTAAAGAAACTATGGCGCGTTGACGTCGATTCCTTCGTGGTGACTTGAAGGCCCTCCACGCCGAGCATGATGATCGGGTATCGAGCACCTCTTTTATACCACGTCGCCCACCTAAGCCATCGGATGTCCCAACCTCTTATTGTCGAGGAATTCACTAAGGTCGTGACGGTGAGCTTTCTCGAGCGGTTCGGGCCCTACAACCATTCACCCTTGCCCCCCGATCTTCTTCCACTATTGAGGTCCTTCGAGCTCTCCACCCCTTTGCACCTTCCCCTTTACCCTCTTCCATCCATGCCTTTGAGCCTTCTAAGAGTTTTACTTTAGATTAGGAGGTTTTCATAAAGACCCTTAGCTCTTCTCCTCACCTTTCAGCGGGGGGCCCTTCGGGCACAGTGTGTGAGTTGTTTTGTGATGTTTTGCCCCCTGAATTGGGTGCCCGAGGGTTCGATCTGTTTTTTTTAGTATGTTCTCTTATAGCTAGTGGGGATGTGCCCCCTCGGATTTGTGATCTTCTAACGGCATCCCTCCTTGTGGTAATCGCAAAACCTAATGGAGGGATCTGCCCTATTGTCGTGGGAGAGGTTTTATACAGATTGGTGGCTCGTGCGATATGTCTCCAGCTCCAACTAGCTTTCCATGACTATTTCTCTCCTCATCATTTTGGAGTGGCCACGAGAGGAGGTTGTGAGGCCGTGGTCCTCGTGATTCGAGCTTTGTTGGATGTACATCCAGATTGGTTGATCTTTCAGGTCGACGTTTCCAATGCATTCAATAAGT
Organism: Zygnema cylindricum; assembly: GCA_037447655.1. Taxonomy (NCBI): domain Eukaryota; kingdom Viridiplantae; phylum Streptophyta; class Zygnematophyceae; order Zygnematales; family Zygnemataceae; genus Zygnema; species Zygnema cylindricum. Next base: position 128,962 of record JBBHKE010001484.1, read on the forward strand.
TGGATCGGAACATGATTTTTTAAGAGCTTATGGCGGCTCGCTCTCTGATTGTCCAATTATTCCACTTTGTGAGGGCTTTCTATTCTTTGACAAGCAGCCTTTCCTTCTCAACTGACTGTGATCTCATTCCTCTCTCCTTTGCGAATGGCACTCGCGAAGACAACCCTCTAGGCGGACCTTTGTTCGCCCTCGCCTATTACCGGGCCCTTCGTGCTTCCGCAGCCGCCTCCCCTTCTTGCCTTTTCCCTTCGGTTTGAAGATGATACGCACATTATTGGGCCTAGAGTACAAGCCGTGTTGGCATATGATTTTTTCAATGAACGGTTAGCCAAACTCAATCTTTCATTCTAGCCTTCGAAGTGTGTTATTTGGTCTCCTCAGGATATTCCACTTTCCTTTACTCCCCCTCTTGATTTTCAAACCCCTTCTCCCTTCGATGGCATTCGTGTGCTTGGTTGCCCCCTTGGTTCGGATACTTTCGTGACCTAATTCTTTCATGATGCTTTACAAACAGATTTGGCCTAGGTGGAGGACCTTCGTTACCTTCCCGATCCCCATGTGGCTTTTGCTATGTTTACTAGGTGTTTTCCCCACCGCCCTTCTTACCTTACTCGTACTTCCCCTCCCACCTTGACGTTTGTCTCCTCTCTTTCGGCTTTTGACAATCGCCTCATGGACGTCCTCCACACTCTGTTAGGTCGTGGGGCATTCAATCGCGAGTCAAGGCCCTCAGCTCGCATTCCGGCTTCCCTCCCTATCTTGGTCGGGGGGTTGGGTCTATTATCAATTGCTCGTGTTGCTCCCGCTATCTATTTGGGAAGTTGGTGCCTTATTGCCTCTACTCTTGTTTCCCGTTTCTTGGCTGGGGACACCCCGTTCTAGCTACCGTGGTTCCCCCGGTTTCATACGGTGTGTTCGCGTTCCAATAGTCTCTATTGGACGCGCAACATTCTCTTCCTCCTCATGCCCTAGTGGATGTACCAATTCTCTCCACCCTTGTTACAAAATCTGTTGAGCGTGTCTAGGAATCGATTTCCGATCGGGTTGTCGCCACCATTAAATCCGAGCTTCTCATGGCCCTTCCCTCTGATTTTTTGCGTGCCCCTCTTCTATCTTGTTGTGGACCAGGTTCTAGATCTTGGCTTTTGGCTACACCTATTTTGTCCACTCTCCGATTCTCGCCTGCTCAGTTCACTACCGCCCTCCGATTTCGCCTTGGCCTTCCCCATCCTCCTTTACTTGGCTCTCTTGTTTGTGCATGTGGTCGTGACTTGGGGCATGATGATGTCCATTTGCTTCGTTGCTCCCATGGGGGAGACTTGATCCTGGCGCACAACCCTATTCGCGATGATGTTGCGACTATCGATTCGGAGGGGACCTTTTCTATGCGTCGGGAGGTTTCTCATATTATTCCCTCGCATCGGAACGATGTTGTTTTGCTTCATGGTGCCCGCTGGATTTTTGGTGATATAGTTTTGGCAAACCCTACTTCGGTTACGGTTGTTTGTCACGCAGCCTGACATGTTGGGGTGGCAGCTCGTGATGCAGCTAAGGCGAAGGAGCGTGATTATGCTCACCGGGACCCTTATTGATGACTTTATTTTGATGGCGGTCGAGATCTTTGGTTGTTTGGGTGTTGCAATGGACGAGTTTCTCTGTACTTGCGCTCGACGTGCTTTCGAGCGTCGAGGACCTGGGAGCCCTCCTCCTTCGGTCCTTACTTCTTTTTATCTTCAACGCTTATCTGTGGCTTTACAACGAGTGTATGCTTCTATTCTCCTCCGATCGGCTATCGGTGTTATGGACGGTCACCGTGTTCCGGACCTCCTTCAATGTGCTCCCCTGGCTGGCGGGACTTACGGGGTTGCTTTTCGTAGATTTTTAATTGAGTTGGGGTTGGGGTTGTAGTTTTGGTTTTATGAGTTGTCGTGCTTTTCATTTTGGGGTTTGGGTGCTTTTATTTGCCTTGTTGTTGTTTCCTTTTTAGTTGTTGTGTTCCCGTCGCTCTCCTTGGTTTTCATTGACTTGGTAGTTTTTCGGTTTTGGCCATGCCACCCTTTTTGTACCCCCTGACTCAGATGGTTTACCATCGTGCTTTTTAATTTATCCTGCATCATTTTGGTTTAAAAATATTAACATACATGGGGTTTTTGAATCTATCGTTTTTTGTGTTTCCTCTTTTCATAATTGAGCTTCATAATCGTGGATGAACATGTTAAATTGCTGTCCCAAATCCGATAAACGTAAACTAACGTGATGGAAGATTTTGTTGCAAATGAAATGATTGTGTTTGTTCAATTGACAAGAAAGATGTTTATGCACATAGTGGTTAGTGAGGGAGGAAAGGGAGAGACGGAGAGGGAGAGGAAGGAGAGGGATAGACGGAAAGGGAGAGGGAGGAGAGGAAGAGAGACGGAGAGTGAGAGGGACGAGTGGGAGAGAAACTGAGAGGGGGAGGGAGGAGAGGAAGGATACGGAGAGTGAGAGAAACGGTGTGGGAAAGAGGAAGAGGAAGAGGGAAGAGATTGAGAGAGACGGTGAAGGAGTGGGACAATAGGGAGAGAGAAGGAGAGCAAGGGAGAGGAGAATGAGAAACAAAGAGGAAGAGCTAGGAGAGTGAGAGACGGAAAGGGAGAGGGAGGAGAGTGTGAGAGACGGAGAGGGAGACGGAGAAGAGGGAGAGAGATGAGAGGGAGAGGGAGGAGAGGGAGAACGACGGCGAGGGAGAGGGCGAGCGAGGAGAGGGAGAGAGACGGAGAAAGAGAGGGAGGACAGGGAGAAGAGGGAGAGAGACTGAGAGGGAGAGGGATGAGAGGGAGAAGGACGAGAGGGAGAGACGGAGAGGAAGAGGGAGGACAAGGTGGGATATGGTGGGGGAGAGATATGGAGAGGGAGAGGGAGAGACAGAGAGGGAGAGGAAGGAGAGGAAGAGAGAAGGAGAGGTAGAGGGAGGAGAGGGAGGGACGGAGAGGGAGAGGGAGGAGAGGGAGAGAGACTGAGGAGAGGGATGAGAGAGAGAGGGATAGGGAGGAGAGGGAGAGATAGGGGGAGGGAGGGGGAGTAAGAGGTGAGGAGAGGGAGAGAGACGGAGAGTAAGAGGAAGGAGAGGGGGGGAGACGGAGATGTAGAGGAGAGGAAGAGGGAGGAGAGGGAGAGAGATGGAGAGGGAGGGGGAGGAGATGGTTAGTGACAGTGAGGGCGATTGAGGAGAGGAAGAAACGGAGAGGTAGAGGGAGGAGAGGGAGGGAGATGGAGAAGGAGAGGAGGCGAGATGGAGAGGGAGAGTACGAAGTGGGAGAGCAATGGAGAGGGAGAGGGAGGAGAGGGAGAGACGGAGAGGGAGGGCGAGGAGAGGGAGAGACATAGAGGGAGAGGGGAGAGAGGGAGAGACGGAGAGGGAGGAGGAGGAGTGGGAGAGACGGAGAGGAAGAGGGAAGAGGGAGAGGGAGGAGAGGGAGAGACGGAGAGGAAGGGGGAAGAGTGGGAGAGAGTCGGAGAGAAAGAGGAAGGAGAGGAGAGAGATGGAGAGGGAGAGGGAGGAGATGGATAGTGACAGAGAGGGCGATGGAGGAGAGGGAGAAACGGAGTGGGAGAGGGATGAGAGGGAGGGAGATGAAGAAGGAGAGGAGGAGAGATGGAGAGGGAGAGAAACGGAGAGGGAGAGACATAGAGGGAGAGTGGGAGAGGAAGAAACGGAGAGGGAGGGGGAGTGGGAGGGAAGGAGAGGGAGAGGGATGAGAGGGAGAGAGTTGGAGAGGGAGTTGGAGGAGTGGGAGAGCGAGGTTAGGGAAAGAGACGGACAGGGAGAGGCAGGAGAGTGAGAGAGTTGGAGATGGAGAGGAAGGAGGGGGAGATGGAGAGGAAAGAGAGGGAGAGATGGAGAGGGAGAGGAGGAGAGGGAGAGGAGGAGAGGGAGAGAGATTGAGAGGGAGAGGGAGGAGAGGAGAGAGACGGAGAGGTAGAGGGAGGAGAGGGATTGACAGAGATGAAGGGGGAGGAGAGGGAGAGAGACTGAGAGGGAGAGGAAGAAAAGAGAGACGGAGGGAGAGGGAGGAGAGGGAGAAAGGGAGAGGGAGGAGAGGGAGAGAGGCAGAGGGAGGAGAGGGTGAGAGACGGAGAGGAAGAGAGATGAGAGGGAGAGACAGGGAGAGGGAGAGACTGAGAGGGAGAGGGAGGAGAGGGAGACAGTCTGAGAGGTAGAGGGAGGAGAGGGATTGACGGAGATGAAGGGGGAGGAGAGGGAGAGAGACTGAGAGGGAGAGGAAGAAAAGAGAGACGGAGGGAGAGGGAGGAGAGGGAGAAAGGGAGAGGGAGGAGAGGGAGAGAGGCAGAGGGAGGAGAGGGTGAGAGACGGAGAGGAAGAGAGATGAGAGGGAGAGACAGGGAGAGGGAGAGACTGAGAGGGAGAGGGAGGAGAGGGAGACAGTCGAAGAGGGAGAGGGAGGAGAGGGAGGAGAGGGAGATAGACGCAGAGGGAGAGGAGAGAGAGGAGAGGAGGAGAGGGAGAGAGACAGAGAGGGAGGAAGGAGAGGGACATATGGAGAGGGAGTGGGAGGAGTGGGAGAGAGATAGAGATGGAGTTGGACAAGCGGGTGAGAGACGGACAGGGAGAGAGAGGAGAGGGAGAGACATAGAGGGAAAGCGAGGAGACTGAAAGACAGAGAGAAAGGAGAGGTAGAGAGACGGAGAGGGAGAGGGAGGACAGGGAGAGACGGAGAGGAAGAGGGAGGAGAGTGAGGGACGAATACGGAGAGGGAGGAGAGGGAGAGACTGAGAGGAAGAGGTAGGAGAGAGAGTCTGAGAGGGAGAGGGACGAGGGGGAAAGAGACGGAGAGGGAGTAGAGGAAGAGAGGGAGAGTGTGGGAGAGTAAGGAGAAGGATAGACGGAGAAGGAGAGAAAGGAGAGAGAGAGAGAGACGGAGAGGGAGAGAGAGGTTAGCAAGAGGGAGGAGAGGGACCGACGAAGAGGGAGAGGGAGGAGAAGAAGAGGGAAGAGAGGGAGGGAGGTGGATAGGGATAGGAAGAAGTGGGAGAGAGTCGGAGAGGGAAAGTGAGGAGAGGGAGAGAGACGGAGAGAGAGTGGGAGGAGAGGGAGAGAGGCGGAGAGGGAGAGGGAGGATAGTGAGAGAGACGGAGAGGGGGGAGAGGGAGAGAGTCGGAGAGGGATTGGGAGGAGAGGGAGAGAGTCGGAGAGGGAGAGGGAGGAGAGGGAGGAGAAGGTGAGGGAGACTGACGGAGATATAGGAGAGGGAGAGACGGAGAGGGAGAGAGAGAGGAGAGAGAGGCGGAGAGGGAGGAGAGGGAGAGACGGAGAGGGAGAGGGAGGGGGGGCTCTAAGGTGAGGTAGGGGATGTGGATAGGACAGTTGTGTTAAGGGTGAGGGAGAGGGGGGAGAGGGAGAGGGTGGAGAGGGAGAGGGAGAGGGTGGAGAGGGAGAGGGGGGAGAGGGACTAGATGGGGTAGATGTGGAATGCTAGGAGAGTTGGGAGTGGGAAGGAAAGATGGGAAGGAAAGGAGGGAAGGTAAGAAGGGAAGGAAAGAAGGGAAGGAAAGAAGGGGAAGGAAAGAAGGGAAGGAGAGAAGGGAAGGAAATAAGGGAAGGAAAGAAAGGGGGAAAAGAAGGGAAGGAAAGAAGGGAAGGAAAGAAGGGAGGGAAACAAGGTAAGGAAACAAGGGAAGGAAACAAGGGAAGAGAAGGGAAGGAAAGAAGGGAAGGAAAGTAAGGGAGAAAAGAAAGGAAGGAAAGAAGGGAAGGAAATAAGGGAAGGAAAGAAAGGAAGAAAAGAAGGGAAGGAAAGAAGGGAAGGAAAGAAAGGAAGAAAAGAAGGGAAGGAAAGAAAGGAAGAAAAGAAGGGAAGGAAAGATGGGAAGGAAAGATGGGAAGGAAAGAAGGGAAGAATGGAAGGGAAGGAAAGACAGGAAGGAAAGACGGGAAGGAAAGACAGGAAGGAAAGACGGGAAGGAAAGACGGGAAGGAAAGAAAGGAAGAAAAGAAGGGAAGGAAAGTAAGGGAGAATAGAAAGGCAGCGAGAGAGAGAAGAGAAAAAAGGGAAAGGAAAGGGGAGAGAAATGAAAGAGGAGAAGAAAAAGAGATGGAAGAAAAAAAGAAGAGAGGAAAAAGAGAATGCGAGATATTTTCTCCATACTGTTAAACAAACAGAAGAAACGAAACTGTACAATTCATTTTATTTTTTTACAATTCTGCATTAATTAACCGACAAAAAATTTAACAAAAAAACATTAACACTAAACCGGTAAAACATTAAACCGATAAAAAAAAATTAACTGGTTAAACATTGAACCAATAAAACAAATAGCCTTTAAAACATTTCACCGTTTACAACATTTATTAAAAAACATTTAACAGAAAAATCATTAGACTGATAAAACAATTAACCGATAAACATTTAGATGATAAAACATTAAACCTAGGAAACATCTGACCGTTAAAACATTTAACAGAAAAATCATTTGACAGAAAGGACATTAAACCAAAAAAACATTTACTCAATAAAATATTTAACCGGTAAAATATCTAACAGAAAAAACCTTAAACAGATGAAACATGGAACCGATAGCACATTTAACCGAGAAAACATTAAACCGACAAACATTAGCCATTAAAACATTTAACCGAGAAAACATTAAACCAATAGAACATTAAACCGTTAAAACACTTAACAAACAAGCGCTTTAGCCAACAAACATTTACCGAAAGAACATTTTACACATAAAACATTTAACTGATAAAACATCTAAAAAAATGTTAAGTCGAAAAAACATGTACCCGATAAAACATAAATCATCAAAATCACTTTTCCAGTTGATTTCAAATTTACAAAATTTACGAGTCTTTGGACAGAAAAAAAAAAAAAATCTCAAATTGAGAAAGAAATCGAAGGCAAAATTAACACTTTCATATATATAAACTTTGAATTATCCAGCCTTCACATTCCTCAAAAGAAAAAGAAAAAAAAAAAAAACTACTCTCTTTCGAGACTTTGCCATCCCGGCAAAACCGTTATATACTCTTTCAAAAATTTTCAGTTTCCCTTCAAAATCAAAAAAGAAAGTCGGGAAAACCAAGAGAGTAGAAAAAGGGGACCCATAAAAAAAAAAGGGGGGGAAAAACATACTAGTTAAGCCTGGTTAAGAGGATTTAGAGGAGATTTTTTCCACGACTTCCATATTAAATCTTTGTATTGAGTCAAAGTCAAACCCGGTCTCTCCGCCCTCAGATTCGCTAACTCGGCCTCCTCATACGCCTGAAAAACCCCAAAAAAAGGATCAAACACCCCAGAAAAAATATCTAAAACCTCAAAAGAAAAGACCCAAAACCCCAGAAAAAATATAAAAAACCCCACAAAGTTGAACAAAATCCCAAAAAACCACAAAACAGTGAGAGAACCCTCCCTCTCTCCCTCCCTCCCTCCCTCTCACCTTATACGCCGCTTTCATCCTCTTCTCCGGATGCAAGTCTACCGCTCCTCCTCCTCCCTTCCCTCTCTCTCCCCCTACCACCAACTGCTCAAAGGCCTCCTTCACACTCCTCGCATCCACTACCTCCTCCACTCTATTTCTGTTCTCCATTCCCACCATCCTCTCATACTCCTCCTCTCCTACCACTCTCTTCTCTTTCTTCTTCGCCTCCTCCGCCTCCCTCGCCCTCTCCCTCGCCTCTTTCTCCTTCCTCCTCCTCCTCCTCCCCCTCCTCCTCCTCCTCCTCCTCCTCCTCCTCCTCCTCCACTCCCTCCACCCCCGGCCTTTTTCGAGATTTTCTCCATCTCCCTCTCCTCCGCCTCAGCCAATTTTTTCGCCTCCAACTTTTTCAAAGCCGTCTCGGCCCTCCGTTTGTCGTCTTCCTCCTTCTTTTTGGCTTTATAATTTGACAACATACACCGGTACAAAAATTAGCGAGGACAGTTATACATAAAAATGCACGTGATGACATATAAGTTTATGTTTTAAACACCGTATGTTTTTTTAACAGTATCAAGAAAGATAGAACAGAACAGAACAATGTACAAGCGATGATACACGATAAACTTTTGAAACACTGTATGTTTTCAAGTGTTAAGAAAGAGAAGGAAAACAACATACCAGCTTTAATATATGATAACATAAAACTATGTTAAACATCACAATTATAACCAAACCGAAAAAAACCGAACCGGACCAAACAGAACGAACGGTAGAACGGAACAGAAACGATTGGAAAGGAACACAACGGAATAGAACGGACCCAAATGGAACTAAACAGAAGCGAAAAGAACCGAACGGAAGGGAATCGAACACAGAAGAACCGAACCGAGCAAAACCGAACCAAACCAAAATGGAACCGAGCTAAACCGAACAGAACCGGAACAAACCTAACCAAACCGGACAGAGCCGAACCGAAAGAATCGAACCGAACCGACCGGAACCGAACAGAACCACACTGAACCAAACCGAACGGAGTGGAACGGAATGGAACGGAACCAAACGGAACCGAACGGAACAGAACTGAACCGACCAGAACCGACCCAAACCTAACAGAACCTAACAGAACGGAACTGAATCAACTCGAAGCAAACCGACCGAAACAAAACGGAAAAACAAAACGGAACAACGTACCGGCTTTTGACTTTTGTCCGTCGTCGCGCCAGTTGGCGTCCTCCTCCTCCCTCTTCTTCTCTGACTTGGAGGACGCCACACTCTCCTTGCGACTCTTCGCCTCCTCTGCGCGAGAGTTCACGCCCATCTTCTTCGGAGGCATGCTGGGTAGCTTCTTACTTTATTAGGGTTTCTGAAGGGTTTCTAGGGTTTCTGAAGGGTTTCTAGGGTTTCTGCAGGATTCCTAAGGTTGCTGCAGGGTTTCTAGGGTTTCTACAGAGTTTTTAGGGTGTTTCCAGGTGGTTTAGGGTTTCTGCGGCGTTATTTCAGGGTTTTTTAGGGTTTTTTCAGGGTTCATAGGATTTTTTCACGGTATTTTAGGGTCTTACGGGGTTATTTAGTTTTTCAAGGGTCTTTCAGGGTTTTTAGAGTTTCTATTAAGGAATTATGAGAGTATCAGAGAATTTTATGGAAAATATTTTCTGTTTTTTCAGGGTTTGGGGGAAGGATTTTAGGGTTGGGAAAAGATTATAGGGTTAAAAGATTTAAGGAAACGATGGCGGGAAATAGTGTAAATTTTAAAGTTCAATCCCAGCCTGGCTTTAGGGAAGTTAGGTGTCGACGGAAGTATTTAGTGCGAAATGGAAGTATTTAGTGCGGAGAAATTAGTGCGGAAAGGAAGGTGTGGGAGAGGGAGAGGGAGAGGGGGGGAGACAATATGTTCGTAAAGGAAAAATTGTGGTTCTGGACTATACAGAAAAAGAAATGAAAATGCCAAGGAAGAAAAATACACAATTTTCTCTTCATCTCTCTTTCTCCTTTCTCCTGCGTTTCTCTTCCTCTCTCCTTCCCTTTCTCCTGCACCTAACCCGTACTCTCTCTACCCTCTCTCCCCTCCCCCTCCCCTGTTCCACGCCCTTTTCTCCCCTCCCCCTCTCTCCTCCCCCTTCTCCCCCTTCCGCTCCCCTTCCCTTGTCCTTCTCACCTCCAGGAGCTCCTTCCTTATAAAGTGGTTGAAGTATGGAATGGGCACTCCGTGGTGCTGCCCTTTACTGAAACGGAACAGTGCCGTGATTGTCCGTTCCGTCTCGTTCGGTTTCCGTATTTCCGAGTTTGTGGCAATGGGAGGCATCAAAATGTCACGGTCGGAGAGATAGCACGGTATGTCGGGAAACTGATTGTTGAGAGGGAGGCCGTAGTTGTAGCCGAGGGCCTGGAGAGAGAGGAGAGAAATAACCACACTAATTCACGTTTATATTATGGTACACGTGACATGGGATTATTAAAGCAACTGAGCATTAATGGATACAGTGGTTTTGACTTACCTAGGAACTTGCTTCATACATTCTGAAGTTTTGAAAAGTAAAAGTGTTTTTTTCACCACTATTAGAGTGAGCTAATAGGACTTCGCTTTGACTTATCCGAACTGTTTGGCCCCAATGTTAATATCGTGGAAAAAAAAGAGAAGCCAGAGAACAATTTCTTCGGGTTTCCACACATTTTAATGTCAGTTGAAATTTATGACATTGGGTTGAAGACAAACAGAGATCGTGACCATTTGTCTACCAGAAATCACAGAAAAGACAAAATACCAGAGAAACGGTACAAAATAAAATAGACGGAAAAAAAACTGAACAAAACAGACCAAAGCAAGAGTTCTATGTTAGAACGGAGAGGAACGTGATAAAAAATAGTGGACTACAACAGAATGCAACAGGGGGGAGTAGAAAAGGAACGCAAAATGCAGCTGAACAGCTCAGAACGTAAGTGAACGGAACGGAACAAAAAAATAATGGGACGGAGAGTTCTATGTGGTATACCTGGAGACCTCTTGCAGTGAATGCGTGAGTGCTGCGAACCATTTTGTCTCCATTCAGCTGCAAGGAGAGGGGATAGGGAGAGGGGAGAGGGGAGAGGGCAGAGGGAAGAGGGAGGGAGACAGGAGGGGAGAACGAAGAGAGAGAGAAACAGGAGACGAATGGGTAGGAGCGAGAGGGGAGTAGGAGTGGGAGATGAATAGCGTGAGAGAAAATGAATGATAGACAAAGTGCCGGTGAGGGACAGAGAGGGAAAAAAGTGTCGGGACGGAGTGGAGGATGAGAGAGAGTCGGGACAAGAGTCGAGAGGCATAGAGAAAAAGGGGTTAGGGAGAAAAAGGAGGGAGAGAGGGTAGGGAAGAGGAAGTGTGAGAGATCAAAGGAGTGGAAAAGAGGAGAGGGGAAGAGAGAGGGCGAATAAACCAATGAGGGAAAAGGAAAAAAGTCAAAGCGAGTGGAAAAATGGGAGGATAGAAAAGGCAGAGCAACGACGGGGAAGTGAAGTGAGAAAGAGAGTGAAGAGGGAAGAATAAAGGAGAGGAGGTTGATGGGAATGTGCAAATTCTGGGATTTGGGAGAGAACAGGAGAGCAGTAGCGGGGACAAGAGCACAAAAACAAAATACAATATAATATACCACACTAAAAAGGAATGCCACAACATCAAATCATATTTGAAATGTGTGAGAACAATTGGAAACGCCATCTCTTTTTACGCCATACCGGTACTCTTCCCGATAAATACCGTATAATTCATGTATTTTACGGCATAAGAAGATATTGCGTTTCCAATAGTTTTTTCACATCCAAAACCACCCAACAACCAAACCCCTCAAAAACAGAAAAAACAAAAGTAAAAAAAAAAAAAAAAATGTACCTGCAAAAAAAACATCTCTCCATAAAGTTTGGGATCACAGTAAAGCAGCGATTGGCATCTTCCATGGTCGATCGTGTTCGTCGAAAAGTGGTCTCTCCCATTGGACCGATTGAAGTACGGATATTTCTCACGAATATCCGTCAAGATCGTGATCCATAATTTGGAAGTTTCCTGGACGGCCGCCCGGATTTCTTCCGGACCATCTTGTTTGATTGCCAGTAACATGTAACGAGCCGAAAAGAAAGGTACATAAAATAGCGTGGCTTTTTCCGGATCCATTGTACGTGATTGATTTCTCCGTACAATCATATCATACAATTCGTATTCTCCTTCGTACTGAGTCGACCACCAACGAATCGGCGTAACTGCTAAATCTGTATTATACTTGGAGGGAAGATCGTATACGTATATGTATTCGTTCAATTGTGAATCGAAATTAATAAATTCGGACGAATCAAAGAAGAGAGAAGGATTGTCTTTGAGACTTCGGCTTGCAAGATTCAAACCGCCATCAGTCTCCAAAGACAGATTTTGCCCTGAATTTTCCAAACTTAGAGTCGACTTTTGTGCTGAGTTTTCAGTATATGCTTTTAACATGCTTCGAGACCCTTTAAACCCTTGTAATTGACTAGATTCCATTTCTTTTGCCAACATTCGTAATTTTTCTATCGCACTTGCGACTTCGGAAGAGGGCACTGCATTCTCTTCCAAACTTACAGTCAAAGCTTGTCTGGTTTGGTAAAACATCGCCATTTGCGAACACCATAAAATAAACGTGGCAATCAAAATAACACGATTACAATTGTCGGTACTAAGTCCTACAATTGTGCCTAATAAAGTATGTTTTCCTTTAGAGCGAAAAATTGGACGGTCCTCCATTAAGGGAGGCAGAGGATCTTTACTCTGTTTGTAATAAAGTGGCATTAGTGGAATAATTATAAAAAAAAAAAGGTATATAAAGAAAGACAATTTTTTTGTTTTCCTGTCGAGAAATTGACACTCTTTCAAAAGTCCTGATCTTTTCTGCATAGGACAAGAAAAAGAAAAAGACAAAAAGTCTAATGAATGTACGATGGGAGCTTTTGTTATTTGAAAAGTGCAATTCTGTTCAGCACATTCTGAATTCTAAAATGAGAGGGGGAGGGGGGAAGGGGGCAGAGGGGAGAGAGAGAGGGAGAGAGAGAGTGCGAGGGAAAGAGTGAGATAGCGAGAGGGAGAGTGAGCGAGAGAGCGAGAAAGGGAGAAAGTGGGAGAGAGTGGGAGAGAGAGGGAGGGGGAAGAGAGAGAGGGGAAGTGAGAGAGAGAGAAAGCGGGAGAGAGACGAGAGAAAGGGAGAGAAGAGAGAGAGAGGGAGAGAACAGGTACAGGTAATGAAGAAACACTCATTTCCCTCCCCCCATTTCCATCTTCATCTTCCTACAAATCCGTCCCCCATTCCCTCCCTCGTCCCTCACCTCTTTTCCCCACTCGCTTGTCCGTACAGGATCCGTACGATATCCGAACGAAGTCCGTACAAAATCCGTGTTCAATCCACCCACATTTGGCGCTTTCACTCCTCCTCCTTCCCCCTCCCTCTCCGGATGTCCTTTTGTTTCCTTCCCTCTCTCCCTCTTTTCTCCTCCTTCGCTCTCCCCCTGCCCCTCCCTTTGCCCTGTAGTTCGTGTTGGCGGTTGGCCGCAGTTTGTCTTTTGCTGCACAGCAGTACAGCCTCCCCCTAATGCGTCCAAGTTGGAAACCGGTATATTTTTGCCGCCCAATCCGTACAGAATGTCGCTTGGGGAACGTATTCATGCGACAAACATAGGCCACGTACGGATTGTGTAGTACGGACACTAGAACAAGGATACGGTGTGATGTACGAATGCAGTCAGAAGTATTTATGTTCATTTCGTACGTCCTATGAGCGTACTAGAAAATCCGCGCCTGCTTGCCACTACCGCGCGATTTTTACATCTTTTAAGGCCTTGCCACGTGGCCGCCGTTTTGATTGGGGAACGCTAAAAAAACGCTATTTTTTTTGAGGAATTTCTGGCGGATCGAGATGGAAAGGCTGGCAAAATTCTAGCGCGTCAGAATTGGTATTCGTACCTGTTTGAAGTACGTACGGTTCCAAATATAATACAGTACATCGTGTATTGTTTTTGGTGTTAATGTTTTTTTTGCCACTTGAAACATCTTTTCTCCGTACACACGTGTCCGATTTTCAAATTGAGACCGCCAATCGGGAGCTGGGAATTTTATCCTTCAATCGCAACCGTCAGATCCAAAATCCTACATGTGTGTACAGGTAAAGGATGCTTTAAGTGGCGGAAAAATTATTAACACTAATAGCGATACACGGTGTACCAGCCTGTCCCTACAGTCTACCTACAGCTGTACTCGTTCTATGCTTCGGACACTGTGGGTCAATCGCCAGTGGAGCCCCTTTGTATTTAATATTCGTACTAATTCGTATTTAATAACGGTACTGTAGCAATTACCGAGATTTTATTCGACGAATGTTTTGTTTTTAGGGTTGACAGAAGACTCTTTGTTCAGGGCGATTTACCCTTTCTGACCTTCCTTGAGCGGTGGTAAATGTTTCAATTCGATTCTCTTATCAGAAAAGACAGATCATTTCCAGCAACGCTTTTAACTGTTTTACCGGGCGATCAATTGAAAATGGTAATTAAAAGTCGTCAGTAGAATTAGTGACATTTGTAGACGGTACGCAATAGTTGTAGCCGTCATTTTTTTTGTCGTTTGAGACGTCTGGTTTCTGTGACATTGCAGACGTCATGCTGATTTATGACACTGTCGCCATCACTAAGGGCGTGTTCCCATGTAGCCGATATTTTGAAACGTTATTTTGGATTTTAGCGCTGATTTTACGGTGTACTTTTCAAAGTGTGCCTATGTCAATCGTTACTTGCGCGTTCATTATTTCGAATATGTGGCAGTTGTACACGTCGCCAATACTTGCGACACCTGTAGACGCCAACAAACTGCTGACATTTGTACGCCGCAACGAGCTCCTGACATACTGGGACATTTGTCGACGCCCACAAGTGGACAACATAAGAAATCGCCTACGTCTACAAAATGACATTTGTAGACGCCCACACGTGGACAACATAATCAAACGGACAAACAATTTTTTTTTCGTGTATTCTCCCAACTGCAAAAAAACAAATGAAAACTTTTGACGCGTGCAACCCAGGCTTTCTATTCGTCAATAGGGTAGTATTTTGATAAAAAGCAGGTCGCGATTTGATATCAGTGCAAGTGTGAAGATGAGCTGGAAGTGGGTCGCGGTGATAATACTGCCAAATCGCCGTACCTTTCAAGTTCCAAGATGACGCAAAATGTATTTGAGTTTTTGCACATTTTTCGTACGGCTTAATATTTTCTCGTTGGAAGTCCCATTTTCTGTGTAAACGACGGGAAAAAACCCTTATTTGAACACATGGGAACACGCCCGTAGTCTAGTGCGCACAAAAAAGGTGTACAGTACATCGCTTTAGGCAATTAGCGTTTAATATTTTTTCGCCACTTAGGGTACGGCCCCATGTGGCTAAGTAAGGGTTTTTTTTTGGCGTTTCCTTTAAAAACTTAGCGACGTACCAAAACGTTTCAAAAAATACGATGTGTCTCACGACGTTACAAAAGTTAAAAAAAATACGATGCGTCAAGACATATTGAAGACGATGATAGCCGTCACGGGAATTGTTGACTTATGCAATTGTCACACCTTCAAGTAACAACTTCATGTAACACATTAGGACACTTGAAAACCGTGAACGGAGAATTTGCGTTAGAATACAAAGTAAGTTCGTTTAGTTACAATTACATGGGGTCGCACCTTTAGGCGGTGTGCCCATGTAATTGAAACTTTGAAATGAAACTTTGGAATTTAGCGCAGATTTTCCGTTGTACTTTTCAAAGTGTTCCTATGTCCAAGAACGAAGTCGTTACTTGGGCCTAAGTTACTTTAAACAAGTAGTAGTTCTAGACGTCTACAAATTTGCGACAGTTGTAGACAACGTCTACAAAAACGGCGACTGTGGTAGACGTCGTTTTATGTGTTTAGGGTTTTGTGTGTAATATCGGAATTGGTCGTAAATAGGTATTTAAGTGTTAAAAATATAAATTTGTGAATTTGGTAGACGTTCGCGAAAGAATCGCACGATTTGGAGTTGTATTTCAAAAGATATAGTGATGGGTGTATTTAGGTGACAGCACGGGGTCAAATTAGCAAGTGGGTATTCATTGAAACAGAACTAAGGGTATGTCCCCATGTACTTGTAACTTAGCGAACTTACTTTGTATTTTAGCGGGGATCCGACGAACCCGATTTTCAAGTGTCCCTATGTCTGTAAGGACGAAATCGTAACTTACGCTTGTGACGATTGTATACGTCGACAATACCTGTGACGGTTGTCAACGTCTACAATCTGTGGTCGTACGTTATTTTTTGGAACTGCTTGTGACGTCGCATGTCTTACCGTGACATTGTAGACGCACCGCCTTCCAGCCTGTGCAGTTTCACGGTCGAAGAAGATGCGCTTTGCCTTCGCGTCTCCTGTCTGGTCAACGTCAAATGGCATCGGAATTTCGAGACCCTTGCAAAAAAAAATCCGTATTGGACGAAAACGGACAAAACCAAACAAATTGTGTATTTTTTTCGTCGTATTCGAACTCAAACGGACAAAACATAGCGGCTTCTGTGCTTTCCTTTGTCTTTGAAAATTGTGTGAAAAACTTCGAAAATATCAGCACGTGCAAATATGTGTTCCTATTTGTTTAAATAGAATCCCTAGTTTTAAAACACATCTCGCATGTGTTTTAAAGATAAGGTTGAAGATGACGTTTTTTGTCGTCAAAGTGGGTCGAAAAACACAAGACAACAAATTTTTGTACATCCTAAGTTCGAGGATGACGCAAATTTTACTCTACAAATTTGCGATTCCTTCGTACGGTTGGAACTTAGGCAGTACGGCGCTAAGTTTTACAGGAAAACGACAGAAAAAAAAACCCTTACTTATGCACATGGGGACACACCCTAAGGGTCAAATTAGCCACCGAATTTCAGGCGTACGTCTATAAAGTACTATATAGTCGTTTGGTACTTATGATGGTTCGTTTCGTACGATTTTTAGTACGAAACGTCATAAGTTAAATTTTGTAAATTGCGTAGGTAGGTTCGCGTGTAAAATTTGTGACGCGCGAACGTGCGAAGTCGCGTTTCAATTCGCGCACACTTTTGCATGTAAATGTTACGTAGTGAAAGGTAACATTTGATTGGTTAGTAATGCTACGCAGTTAGAAAGAGATTTCGCACGTTTTTTCATTGGTCAGTCTGAGTCCTAGCTGATCAATAATTGGCCCAGGTAAAACCTGTTCAACGGAGCGTGCGTTGACTCTGGCTTGGGGCAATGATGGATAAATAGTGAAGTCTAAGAGAAGAGTAAACATCTTTTCAATTAAAAAATTTGTGGAAATTTCGACTAACCTTGGTCTTGAGCGATTAAAACCAAATTGGAGCAATAGCATTTTTGCATTAAAATCTTCTGCTAACTAAGTGGTGTTTTAGTAGTTAAGAGATAGAATTATTCAAGAGAGGAGAGTAGTGGAAAACACATTAAAAATAAGGGTTGAGCCACATGGGCAAGAGACCAAGCTAATGTTATGTGGACAGAAGTTTCTTCTAATTTAAAATTTATCCTTATGTGAGTGCTTTCCAATGTGGATGTGTATTTTCCAATGTGTGGAATGTGTGGTTGAAATTGGTTGTAGTAATGGGTTTTTATGAGAGGTAGGAAATCCTATTACATTGTGAAATTGCGAAGTCATGTTACTTTGTGACGTCATTATTACTAAACTTTCGCTATGACTTCCAGATTTCTTTTTTTTTATCTTTTATAATTCGATATGCCATCAAACTTCAGAGCGACTGGACGAAAGAGAGAGCGATCGGACGAAAAGAGATTGAGATTGGAAAAAAAGAGAGAGAGATTAGACAAAAAGAAAGAGCGATGAGAGAGCGATTCCACAAAAAGAAAGAGCAATTGGAGGAAAAGGCAGAGCGAGTGGACAGAGAGAGAGAGAGAGAGAGAGAGAGAGAGAGTGAGTAGTTAAAGGGAAAGAGAGAGCCGTTGGACGGAAAGAGAGAGCGGTTGGACGGATATAGAGAGCGATTGGACGAAATTGGGAAGCAATTGGAGGAAAAGAGAGAGCATTTGGACGATGCAGAGAGCGTTTGGACGAACAAGAGAGCGTTTGGAGGAAAGCAAAGAGCGTTTGGAAGAAAGCGAAGAGCGATTGGAGAAAGCGGTTGGACGAAATGGAGAGCGATTGGAATAAAAAGAGAGCAATTGGACGAAAAGAGAGAGCGATTGGATGAAATGAGAGAGCCGCTGGACAAAATGAGAGAGTGGTTGGACAAAATGAGAGAGTGATTGGATGAAATGAGAGAGGGGTTGGACGAATATAGAGAGAGATTGGACGAGAACAAAGAGCACGATTGGACAAAAACAGAGAGAGCACAATTGGACAAAAACAGACAGTGCAGTTGGACGGAAAAAAAGAGCGCGATGATTAGACGAAAAGAGAGCGTGATTGGACAAAAAAAGCGTGATTGGACGAAAGAGAGCGCGATTGGACAAAAAGAGTGTGATTTGACCGAAATTGAGAGCGATTGGACGGAAAGAGAGAGTGATTGAACGAAAAGAGAGAGCGATTGGACGAAAAGAGAGAGCGATTGGATGAAAAAAAAGAGCGATTGGACGAAAAGAGAGAGCGATTGGACCAAAAGAGAGAGCGATTTGACGAAAAGAGAGAGCCATTCGACAAAAAGAGCGATTCGACGAAAGAGAGAGCGATTCGACAAATGGTTATAAGCAAGGATTAAGCTTGCGACCATTGGGTTAAAAGCCCAATGCTCTACGAACTAAGCTAGACACCTCTATTAATCAACGTAGAGTGTACTACTGCATTATAATGAGTTGGTTCATCATGGCCACTCTGTTGGGTAGCGCCTCGGTAATGGAAGTTGGCCTCCGAAACTTGTTATGATCCGACCTGTGGAGAGGCTTCCCCAAAACTTCCCTCCCTTTCACTCTACCCAACCATCTCTAGAGCACCAATGGAAGCAGTCGGGTTAAGATTTTAGTAGTGTTGTTCATGTTGCTAATGTTATTATAGTTATTGATATTGTTAATCTTATTAATGTTCTTAACGCTCTTATTGATTTTAATGCAGGTGATGTTCTCAATGTCGTTAATGTTATAAATGCTCTTATAGCTCTTTATATTGTTAATGTTCTTAATGTTGTTAAGGTTCTTAATGCTATTTATGTCATTAATGCGCTTCATGTTGTTACCGTTCCTAATGTTACTAATGTTCGTGAAGTTGTTAATGTTATTGAACAGATTAATGTTACTAATTCTTTTAATGTTCTTAGTATTATTAACCTTAATGTTACTAATCCTCGTAATGTTACTAATTCTCTTAATGTTATTAATTTTCTGGAATATTAGAAATTTTCTAATGTTGCTAAATCTTTCAACGTTATTAATTCTTTTAATGTTATTAGTTCTCTTAATGGTACTAATAGTCAGCAACAATAAACACAACAATGGGGCACCATTTTCCGAATGTCCTAATGACTTCTCATGACCCGGGCATCCCCTTCCACTCCATGGCCACGGTATAGGAGTAACGCCAAACCCTCCCCAAACCATATTTAGAGTACTCAAAACATGATC
Source organism: Zygnema cylindricum (assembly GCA_037447655.1). Lineage (NCBI taxonomy): Eukaryota > Viridiplantae > Streptophyta > Zygnematophyceae > Zygnematales > Zygnemataceae > Zygnema > Zygnema cylindricum. The sequence goes on from JBBHKE010001484.1 coordinate 147,991, forward strand.
ATAAAAGGGGCCGATATACATCCCCTCGCTCCCTCCATACCTTCCCCTCCCCCCCCCGGAGCAACCCAAGAATCAATTTGTTTTTAACACTAGTATGGGACCCAAAGCCACCAAAACATTAACGCTAATAAACACATAATTGTACACACATTCCCATTTCAGATTTGAATTCCAATTCAAAATCAAATTCCAATCGATATTGAAATTCCAATACAAATTCGAATTCAAATTCAAATATACACGCGAATACAAATACAAATTCAAATACAAATACAAATACAAATACAAATACAAATTCAAAATCAAATTTAAATTCAAATTCAAGTTCAAATTCATATTAGTGCTCGGATTCAAATACGAACTCAAATCCAAAATTAAAAACAATTCAATTTCAAATTCAGATTCAAATACAATTTCAGATTCAAATTCAGATTCAGATTCAGATTAAAATTAGAATTGATATTAAAATTAAAATTCGAATTCGAATTCAAATTCAATTACAGATTCAAATTCAGATTCAAATTAAATTAGAATTGATATTCAAATTAAAATTCAAATACAAATTCAAATTCAGGTAAAAAATTCAAATTCGAATTCAAATCCAAATACAAATTCAAATTCAAATAAAAAATTCACATTCAAATTGCAGTTCAAATTCAAATTAAAAACTAAAATCAAATCAATTTCAAATTCAAATTTGAATTCAAATTCGAATTCATTTCAATTTCAGAGTCAAATTCAAATTTGAATTCAAATTCAAACTTACATTCAAATTCAAACTTTTTATTCAAATGCAAGTTCAAATTACAATCTAAGCTTAAAACGCAATTCAAATTCCAATTCACATTCAGATTTAATCAAATCCAAATCCAGATTCAGTTTATAATTCAAATTCACAAGCAAGTTATTTGATTTTTTTTGAAAATGCAACTTTTATTTTTTAATATGCATTTTCTTAACATGAAATTTTCCTAATACAACAGTATTTAGAATTGACAACGTCTATGTTTTGCAGAAAAGGCCAAAAAAATATAAACAAAACACTGAGATACTTGCGGGAAACTGAAAAGCATCCACCACCCACCCCCCCCAAAAAAAAATAAAAAAAAATTAAAGAAATAAACCCGACACACTATTTCTGTACCACTATGCAAAAATGAGGGCATCACCAATTGTCACGTTTCCACTCAAACGACATAAAAAGAAAGGGAAAAAAAAAAAAACATCGACAAGTGCATTTTATGAAAATAAAAGAGTATTTTTCAAAAACATGTAAAAATTACAAGTATGCGAGATTTAGAAACATACTTTTTTAAGTCAGGTAAAGAAAGATAACACTTTCCAATAAAAGACCGAGCCTCATCTTCTCTACACAAGTCCACTCTCCCTCTCCTCTCCTCTTCCCTCTCTCCCTCTCCTCATCCCCCTCTCCCTCTTTCCCCTCTCCCTCTTCCCCTCTTCCCCTCTCCCTCTTCCCCTCTCCCTGTCCCTCACTCACTCTCCTCCAGTTTCCATAACCATACAAACTAGAGAAAAAAAATAAAAGAAATCAACCATTCAACGCTAAATAGCAACAAAAGAAAAATCTCGCTCTAAAGGAAGGGGGGACGGGAAGGGAGGAGGTGGAGAAAGAGGGGGAGAAGTAGAGGGAGAGGGAAAAGGAGATAGTGGAGGTGGAGGGAAAGAGGGGGAGAGGGAGGAGGAGAGCGATAGGGGGAGAGGGAGAGGGATAAGGAGAGAGGGAGAGGGAGGGGAGAGGGAGAGGGAGTAGCAAAGGAGACGAAAAATCTTGTTAAAATCCGGTACGTGACATGTGCACCATCGTACATGTTTATTAAAAAAAAAAAGAGGCGATAATTATGCAACATCTATTAAAGTATCAATCACTTTTTAAAAACAAAAGAAAACAAATACCCCACAAACTCTTTATATTGATAGCTCAAACAATAACTGTACTCTTTGTCATTCATCCTAAAACAAGGGTTAAAACCCTAAAGAAACAAACAAACAAAGGCTCTATGGTAAGAAATCGGAAAAAACTTTATAAACTTGATACTTCTCTCTGTGTAAAAACGGTTAAAATTCTAAAACAGCAAACAAATTCTCTACACTAAGAATGTACTCTTGATTATTCACCCTAAAACAACAGTTTTATCTCTTAAAGAGACTACTATTCTCTATACATCCCAAGGGCTTCTGAACGTAATATTTGGATACGAGCTCTTCAACATTTTGTACCGAGCTTGAAAGACAATCTTTTGATTTTCATCAAGTGGTAAAAACCCCTTAGTGAAACGAAGTTCTTTGAATTCCGGACAATTCGCAAGCCTTTCAACCAACTCCACGGGTAGGCCGAGGCTGAAGTTAAAATCATAGATGGACTTTGAAATCCATACAACCGGAAACGGTAACTTTCCTTCACGTTCATATAAATAAACAAGTTCGTGATCAGGAATCGACATGCTTTTCACGCTTTTGCACGTTATCATAATATCAAAAGTTGGACATCGTGACTTCTGTCGAATAGAAGACAGTGAATAGTCCTCCTTTTGGACCTCATATTCCATTCTAATATCATCGGCTACATCGTATCCACCGTCGTCAATGTGTTGTAGAGAGCTCAAACTCTCCACTTCCGTTGAAAAATTCCTCGCCCTTAAGTGAAGGTCAACAACCCACATGATGTCCAAGTTTAAACTTGTAATATTTGGACAGTCGATTATAATGAAACAAGAAGCACTTCTCACGCTAAGAACACGAACATTTGGATGAAAGACCTTACAAGGATCAACGTGGAAGGGATGCAACGCCAAAGAGACGAGTTTGGGAAAGAGTGGCAAGAAAGAAACCAAGACATTCTCTTGATATTCATAAATATCATTCTCTAGTGCCAAATTAAGTTTCTTAATACTCTCGAACTCCTGAAAATCGGTCCATATATCGTGCTCGATAAGGTATTCGGAATCCAAGTCCTCCAAAACCGGAAACTCGTATAATATTCTCACATGATCCAGTTCCAATTTAGGGATATCCAAAGAAGTCAACGTTTTTCTGACAATCGTCGACCAATGAAATAGAGTAGAAGGCGAAACGTAAACGCTTGATGTGACTTTTGTCACATTTGGTACCAAATGGACGAAGCGTGACATACGTAACTCAGTGTGATGGATGTCTGCGTCGTTCTCAGTTTCTTTTGCAACACTATAATCGATATACAAATTTGAAACGGATCTCCCCGGAGGTTGAAACGTTTTGCAGACACAGGCCAAAAGGGCGAGTTTCCGAGCCTCGCCTGAAGAAGCCTTACTAAGGATCATATCTAGGAGAAAGTCGGGAAGATTTAGAAGGGATGACTCGGGTTTTTTAGCCATGGCCATGCTTGCTTTTAAAAGGCCACGTAAAAAAGGAAAAGAAAAGAAAGAACAAAATGAATGAATAGGTACAGAACAGATAAGAAAAAAAGGACGGAAAATGTATGAACAGTGTGCGGAAATTTAATCAGAAGTATGATAAAGAAACTACAATACTGAAACCGAAACCCTAACCCTAAACGCAAAAGCTGTGAAAAACCTTAAATGAAAAGAGCAAAGAAAATGAAGAAAATGGACGAAAAGCTCCAAAAGGTATAGAACCCTAAAACCAATAAAATACAAAAAAAGAAAGAAAGAGCAAGTACGGAAAGTTGTGAAACGGTACGGAGAGTAATTAAAAATAAACTGTCTTAAAAAAGTACAACCCAAAAACCGTAACCCTAAAATGTAAAAGTTGCGGATTACCTAAAGGAAAAAAAAAGAAGAGGGAAAAGGTCAAAATGTCGAAAACCTTGGAGGGATAGGGAGAGAAAGGGAAGGATAAGGAAGGAAAGGGAGGGAAAGGGAGGGAAATTGGAAGAAAGGGAGGGAAAGGGAGGGAAATTGGAAAGAAAGGGAGGGAAAGGGAAGGAAAGGGAAGGAAAGGGAGGGAAAGGGAGGGAAATTGGAGGAAAGGGAGGGAAAGGGAGGGAAATTGGAGGAAAGGGAGGGAAAGGAGGGAAAGGGGAGGAAACGTGCCTTCTGAATTTGTAATTTATGATGACTGAACATATTATATTTTCACCTAAAAAAAAAAAAAAAACCTTAGCATCGACTACTCGGATGCCTCAAAAGAGAAAAGAAAAAAGAAAAAGAAAAAATCTCTCCTTGAAATAGAATTAAAATTGTCTGCAATAAAATAAACGACAAGGAAATTGGAGAATGTAAAAATAAAACCACAATATAAACTCTTTGTTTCTCGTTTAAAACATTTTAAAAATTTTTCTTTTCTTTTACATTTTTGGGTTTCAGTTTGTCAAGCTATAAATCAGATTATAAAAACACTTTAATAAAAAAAAAAAAAAAAAGTGAAGAGCCACATACTCTATTAATTGTAAGCTCACCATCCCCTTAAAAACCATTAGCCACCCTTAAATAACCAGAAATAACCCTAAAAATCCCCTAAAAAACTACGAGGTAACCCTATAAAAACCTTAAAAACCCTGAAATAACTCCGAAAAAAAACCCTTAAAAACCTCAATTAACCCTGACATAACCCAGAAATCTGCGAAATAACCTTGAAAATGCCCCAAAAAACTCTCAAAACATCTAAAAAACTCTGAATAACCCTAAGAAGTCCCTAAAAAACTCTGAAATAACCCTACAAAACCCTCCAAAACACTCCAAAACCCTAAAATAACCCAAAGAAAACCCTCAAAAACACTGAAATAACCCTACAAAAACTCTCAAAAGCTCTAAAATAGCCCTGAAATAACCCTCAGAAAACCCTAAAACACTCAGAAATGACCACTGAAATATTATTATTAATCATAACAAGAGTGACAATGTTCTCTAAATATAATGAAATATAATCCTCTTAAAAATAGGAGATGAAATAAAATAAATGAGTTGATACGATTCCTAAAAAACCCAAAACCTAACTTTCAAAAATTCCCTCGAGGAGCCGTAGAGAAAAATGAATACAAAAACTTGAAAAAAAAAAACATGTCCTGTTGAACTTATTTAGGAAAAATTACAAACAGTATATAAAAACAAATACGTTAATTAGTGAGCTACTATTTTCACACCTGTACTATATATTGGTCTAAAAAAACCCTAAAAGATCTGAACTCTAAAAAAACCCTAAAAACCCAAAAACAACTGTCAAAAACGCTGAGATAACCCTCAAAAAACCCTTGAGAAACACCAAAATAACACTATAAAACCCTCAAAAACACTAAAATAACCCACAAAACCCCAAGAAACTAAGAAAAAACCCTAAGGAACCAAAAAAAACTCTGAAATTACCCTTACAAAACCTAAGAAGCAAGCCAATAAAAAACCCTAAAAACATGGAGAAAGCCCTTAAAAAAACCTAAAAAAGCCTGAACCCCATTAAAACCCTAAAATACCCCTTCAAACCCTAAAAATCCTTGAAAAACCCAAAAAAATACTCTAAAACAGCCTGAAATAACCCTAAACCAATCTTTTTCACAGTATGAGCGATAATGTTTTTTAATTATTGTGCATTATAAATCTCTTATAAGAAAAGGATTAATTTTTACAAAAAAAAAAAAAAAAAAAAAATTAAAATATAAATCGATTGTGTACCGTAGTTTTGATGTATTGGACCAAAACAAGATCGTTGTTTTTATGACCCTCGTTTCTGCAAAACGACAAAAAAATGTTAGTTTTTATATCAGACAAAAGAATAATAGTGATGAAACTAAAATACTAGGAAAAAAAAAAGACATCACCAAATTTTAAACGTGGCCTAAAATCTCTTATAACAGAAGGCCATTTGGTTTGAAAATAAATAAATAAATAGATAATGGCTTCTTTATTCAACATTTTGTTTTTTTTTTTAAGTATGTTTTAATCATAATTTTTTTCACTTACCGAACCAAATAATATATTTGTCGTTGAAATTCGTTGTCTTCTTCCCTGCGAGCGTAATAACAAGAGACGGCCCCCTTTCCATCGATCTGCCCGGTAAAAAAAAATAAAAAAATAAAAAATCAAGTGAAGTCACCTGATTACTGGACAAAACACTAAAATTTTCCCATAAAAAATGCAAGTTTATTACAAAATTGTGTATAGATGCACAAATGCAATGTGTGTATGCATTTGTTTATAAATTTATTATTAGTGTTTTTGAACTCAATTACCATTCTTTTGAAATCCCGTTCTTCGAAACTTTTCGTGAACGAAAAACATGAAAAAATAAAATAAAAATAAATAACCGCAATAAGAACCTCGATCCACGAAAAGTAATCTCTTTTATTTATTTATTTATTTATAGCTAGATTACCTTGAGATCGACATGGGTTTCATTTACCGTATTTCCACCATTTTGTTTTTTTTTCCAATTATGATCGTCATTTCGATAACATTGAGTTTTTTTTTTGTTAAACAAAAACATCGTTCCACCTGCTCAAACAAGAAAAGAACAAAAGAAAAAAAGAGGTGTGAAAAACATAAACCCATTGTTTTTGAAAAAGAGGTGCCTTTGTTATTTAAAATACAACAAGAAAAAATCATGTTATGCTTTTGAGCAATGATTGTGTATTTAGGAAAAAAAAAATTCAGGTAACAAACTTTCCGATAAATAAATAAATAACAACAGCAACAATAATAACAACAACAATAATAATAAGTATAAGAATAAGAACTAGAATGATAATTGATTGTTTTGATATATGTATATATATACATATATATATGTATATATATACATATATATATATGTATATATATACATATATATATATGTATGTATATATAAATGTATATATGTATGTGTATATATATGTATATTAGTAAAGTATATATGTTTATGGATTTCTGGAAAAAAAAACTTACTTTTTGGTTTACTGGGTGCCCGTTCCGTCAATGGAAAATCCTTTTCCTCGAAAGTCGTAAGAAAATCGAAAATTTCCTGCCCATTTAACAATCTCGATCTCGCTAATTCTTGCAAATTAATAACATTATTATCTTCGGGGGAAGGAGGAGGATGCTGAGAAGTGAGGGAGCGAATGAAAAAGGGAAGGGAGGGCAGGGGGAGTTAGGGGAAAAATTACCTGCAAAACCAGACATGACAGGAAGGAAAGTTTTGCGTTATTTCTTTTTTTTGGTTTCGAATGGGGAAAATAGAATTTAAAGAGTGAAATCATAATAAGATCGATGTTTTTGAGAGAAACTTACTTTCCACAATTTGTGATTGGTTTTCTGGAACTTGAAAAAATGTTCCTTTGCCGTATTTCCGCGAATATAAATATTCCAATTGTCGATTCACTTTTAGAATTTCTTCTTCTTCTACATTGTCATTCGCAAATGCTTTACCTGAAAAACCAGAGATAAAATTTTATAAAATTTGATTTGATTTAAATTATTATTATTATTATTTACTTATTTTTGACTTAAATAAAATTTTAAATTAATTCAATAAAAGATTAAGTGCCTTTTTTTTTGGTGTTTTTTTCCAAAGAAACAAGCTAAAGGAGAACAAAAGTAAAAGGAAAAGAAAAAAAATGGAGTCATGAACTACAGACAAACAAATCACATTATTTTTTTCTAAAATGTGTTTCAGAAAATTCTGTTTTAAAAAAAAAAGATACAAAAAATCACAAATGGGAAACTCTTACCCACCGTAAACAAATATAATAACAAAAACATTAAAATTATCATTGTCGACGTCATTTTCAAAACTATTAATTCTGAATTAAACAAAACAAAAGCACTCGTCAAATTATGGTTGATTTCCTCTAATTTAAAAAAAAAACAAAACTTGGGCATGATGATTTTTAACAAAAACAGAAAAGACATATTTAGGGTTATTTTAGGGTTATTTTTGTTGGAGGAATGTCCACTTCGGACTCCACACGTGTGTATCGCAGTAAATGCTGGTCTGCCAGTGCGCCGTTCATTGCACTAAATTGGGTTTCGGGCGCTTGTATGCACAATCGGCCGGGTAGCTCAGTTGGTAGAGCTTGTGTATGTCTAACACAAAGTCCCGGGTTCGATCCCCGGCTTGGCCATTTAACCAAAGTTTTCACTTTGGCGCCCATGCCATATGCTAAATATCACCGATCCTCAACAATTTTAGGGTTTATAGCAGTTTTAGCAGTCTTTAATATTAGTTTTTATCTGGTTCCGGGTTTCCTATGGCATTTAATAAAAACTTACTTTCAATAAATTTGTCGAGAATTTTGACTGGATTTTTGTCTCTGGGAAAAAGAATCTCCGGATTTTTTATGAAAGCGATTAATTCATGAACCCTTACTTGAATAATTCCATTTCGAATTTCAGGTACTGTACGGGAAGCCATGAGCCAAAAAAAAAATGAGGGAGGCGGGGGAAGGGGGTGGGAGGGAGGGAGGGAAGAGTGAGGGAAGGAGCGAGGGAGGGAGGGAGGGAGGGATGAAAGGAGGGAGGACTGAGGGAAGGAGCGAGGGAAGGAGCGAGGGAGGGAGAGAGAGAGCAAGAGAGGGAGCGAGGGAGGGAGGAGGAGAGAAATGGGGAACGAGAGGGAGAAGGGAAATGAAAGGGAGTGGGAGAGAAGGGAACACCCTGGCACAGAAACACGTAACGAGGGGGAAATAGAGAAGGTGATAAGATGAGAAGGTGATAAGATAGAAAACAGCGAGGGAGAGAGAGAGAGGGGGAAAGAGAGGGAGAGAGATGAAGAGGGATAGAGATATTGGAGGTGGATTGGCGGAATCCATGACAGTGTACACAAGAGAAAGATCAATGCATTGGAGAGAGGAATTGAATTGTATTTGGGATAATTAAGTGAGAAGAGTCACTTATATACAAAATATACAATGCTAATTACTGTGGAGTCTAAGCGCTCTATGGTGCGCTGTAAAAAGGGATCCTAGTCTAGATTCTAACAAATGTATGTAAGACAAAAGACTGGACCGTCGCCCAAAAGACTGGACCGACGGTCAAAGGACTTCTACGTAAAAAGACTAAACTGACGTATGTAACGAAAAAGTACAAATGACTGGACCGACGTATGGAAGTACGGACAGGACCAAAAGTGAGACGTCCAAAAAGACGGTCAACAAGACTTGACCGACGTAAGAAAAAGGACGGAGAAGACAAAAATAACCTGACGCTAAATGTCCCTTAACAAGAGAGAGGAGGATAGGGAAAGGGAGATGGACAAGAGAGAAAAGTAAAACAAGAAATGTAAAAAGACCAAGAAACATTGTCAGATATTATTTTTTTGCGATCCACAGTATTTTGAGTAACAGTGTTTCGACGCTTTGTTTTGGCGTATGGAGCACGCTTGCTCCGGGTTTGTACGGTTGATACTGTAGTGTTTTAGATGTTTCGCGATAAGTACAAGGCACGAACCGTACACCGATACTGTTTCAGATTTGTACCTTTAGTCATAGTAAGTACAATATATTACTTTTTTCTTTTCATTTTTCGGCGAGTGTGCGCTTGTAGTTACGTACTTTTCAGCGTGTTTAACGTTACACTGTTGGCTACTTGTATATCTGGCTGCGGATTTGTACGGTTGACAGAGATTAATTGGTTTGTCGCTTTCCCGAAACTTCCAAAGATTATAACCTTCAGTGACGAAATCTGACAGTCCGTACATCATCGGTAATGGGACTTTGACCACCTCAACGCGTCGTTCTTCAACTACTCAGTTGTGTATCGGTAAGGTTTTGTCGATAATCGATATGTGCCTCTTTTTGGCTTGCCGATAGTCGATATGTACCTCTTTTTGGCTTGCCGATAATCGATATGTTCCTCTTTTTGGCTTGCCGATAATCGATATGTACCTCATTTTGGCTTGCCGATAATCGATATGTACCTCTTTTTGGCTTGCCGATAATCGATATATTGGTATGATATATCGAAACTGGTGTTATCGCCAATAAATAACCGATAATATCGGTATTTTATCGCAATAACAATGGTACCGATAACTTTCAGCGATAATTGTACGGTTCGTACCATACAGCTGTACAGTTTATCCCGTTCCGTGGTACTGAACCACCATTATTCCGTTACACAGAGTACGGGACAGATTGTTACACGTGGCATGCCGTGCTGTGAAAAATATAATACACTAAATTATAAAGTACTATTATACAACGTACTATATTTTTTCCCTTTATCGCCGATAAGGAATTTGTTGGTCTCGGAGCGATATATTGGGACCCGTGACAGTTCGGTAACCGATAACTATTGGTATCAGTGTTATCGCGATAAATTTCTTGCCGATACACAACACTATCTAAAACTCTGACGACTAAATCGTTAATCGCTAATAGTGTTGATAACAAGAATTTTGTCGTGATTTTTTTCGGCCCAAAATCATAAAATAGTGTAATAACATTATGTTCTTAATCAACAATATGTTCGTAAAAGAAATCAATATGTAAAACAAACTATTTTTAAGTACAAAACTTCTGAGTAACATTGTATTTTTAAAACAGTAAATGCCTTTTGCATGTCTTTTAAATTTAAACAGTAGTTAGTCGTCTTAGGGTGGCGTTCCATCAGACGAAAAATGGGTGGGTAATTTATAGAAATCCCCGCTTATCCTTACTAAATTGCCGCTTATTTGTTTTTATACGCAAAAAACATTACAGAGAATCTTGCCGCTCCTCTCCAAAGGTTAGGGAGGTAACAATGACCGTCGGATATTCATTCCAGAGGAATTCACTTCAATTTTTTATGTTGTTGACACAAGGTGGGTTGTCACCTACAAGGGAAAAAAGTCTCGACATGTTGGATGATGAAGCTACGTGTCACGATGGACTACAAACGAAATTCCCAAAATTTGCACATGTTATGTACCTTTCAAAATGCGATCGAAAATAAAAAATTAATCTCGTAACGCACTTTCGTCGCGTCATTTCTGTATTTGTCCGTACCGCAATTACGTACTTCGCCATAAATTACGCCTACCAATTTTAAGTACTCCTGTAAAATAAGATTCTTTGTACCGTCGCGTCCTTTTCCATAAATGCCACCTGTCGCATTATGTTTTGTACGTGCGACGTACCATTTCAATCTCTTCGAATATTTTACATCGGATCACGTCGCAATCCGCCGTCCATTTCTTAACGCATTTCGCGCCACTCAATTACTCCATCACGTCCCTTTAATTTTACTCATACATTTACTCCCCCAATCCACAAATCCATTCGAACCTCCATTTGTACAACCACATTACTTCCGGTAATAACATACGCACGAAACGTCGCGTACACACAAAATGTGGCGTACGCACGAAACTAGGTTTTCAAAACAACAATCGCCATATCGGATGACACGTGGCACAATTACTTTGGATCGCGGCATCTCCGGGGATCATGGGACCGAATTTGGATATGACATGTGTCGACATTTAGGCCATGTCGTACAATATCCGTACAGAAAGTACACCGAGAGCTGTACTTTTGAGTACTGCAGTGTAATATGATTGGTGCCATACATCAGTAGAATGAGTTTTAGAGAGAGATAGTGTTGTTTTAAAAAGCTTTATCCTCAGTAGATAGAGCTGTGAGGGGAGATTTGTAACTTAGAATATTTTTGGTTTAAGTTGGTGTAATACTTACCTTAAATAGTATGACAGTGTAGAAGCTACTCTAAGAGTATTTGTACAGTCACATAGACACGCGTCATCAGATCAGACTATGCAAGAAGTGCGGAATGGACTTGGACACATGGCATCTATCGGACGACGGACTTCGGGAAATCGGGCGGACGGAAAGTTAACCGGACATCTGGGAATAACAAATGTGAAAGATAAATACCGGACGTTGATCACGATCAAACTGACGGCTGGGACCTAAGTAGGGACAACAAATGACTAGTTGCTTAGTAAGCACCCAGAAAGTCGTACAAGCTAAAAGCGGCTGATTGGACTTATATGAATGTTGCTGACCAAGCAGCAACATTATTCGTACGGACTCAGGTTATGAATATTTGAGGAAACATGTTTTTGGAGCGTAGTTCATTAGGAAATAGTGTGTCACTATTTTAACTGTAGGGTAGTTCCAAATAGGTCTTAAAGATACTTTGTCGTACTATAGTACAGTACCGTGTGTTTAGAATCAGATATTTGATTGGACAGTGAGCAGTAGATACTCACTCGGTGTATAAAGGTTAGGACTTAAAATTATTTTGGGATCCAGTCTTTGGGATAAGGGAATTAAAAAGGCAGTTTTTGGGAAACTTGCAGTCCCTGTATCTTATGGTTTGTTGGGTCAATTTGGCTGTAACTTTGGGAGTTAACAGTGTGTATGTTGATTATATTGTATGTTGAGTTTTGAGTAAATTGGATCTGTGAGTTGGGATCTACACTGTGTTGAAATTCAGTATTTGTGAGTAAGTAGGGTGGTAAATTACAAAGTTTGTGAGGACTTCTTGAAAAGCTTCTGTTTAAGTATGTCTACTTCTACTACTACTGCTGCAGCTCCACCTGCACCAGTTGTCATAGAACAACAGAATATGGGCCTGTCTTCAAGAATTCCTATATTTAGTGGGCAGAAATATGCTTACTGGGCGGACATGGTTGAGTCACATTTTGAAATTGCAGGTCTCCTTGATATTCTGGATGGATCACTCGATGAAGCTGATCCAACATGGGCGAAAAAGAATTCACAAGCACGTAACACTTTGAAACTATGTCTCTCTGAGAACATGGTGATGTCTCGGATTAAAATGAAAAAGGCAATTGACATATGGAAGTCTCTGAAGACTTCTTATGAGAAGGCAAATGTTCAGGAAGAACTCCTGCTGGCTAGAAAGATATGGGACTACAAATACTCGGGGGGAACTATGGCAGAGTATACTGACAATTTCAGAGCACTTACTGAAGCTCATGCGTGTGCTGGTGGTTCTTTTCCTGAATTCCAGCAGGCTGCTTTGATAATTAGAGGTCTTCCTAGCACTATGAAGGATGCGTCTGCTGCAATGAAAAAACATGACAAGGCTAATTGGACACTTCAGTTAGCTATAAATATTATCTTAGAGGAGGAGTCTACGTCAAAAATGCTTAATGGAGAAAAGCAAGTAGAGGCATTTAACACAGATTTTGAAAAGAAAAATCAGTTTAATCAACAGAGAATTCAGTTTAATCAACAGAGAAATCAGTTTAATCAGAATCAGGGTGGGTTTAAACAATTTAATCAAGGGCAGAATAGACAGTCTTTTACTGCATGTTTTTATTGTTCAGAAAAAGGTCACGGATACAGATATTGTCCCAAACTCAAAAAGGCAAATGAGACAGGTTTATATAGGTCAGGTTGGCAACAAAGTCAGTTTAACCAAGGCTTTTCTGGAGGGCAGCTCCAAAACAACTCATTGTTTTCTTCATCTGTTACTCTGGAGGATGAATCTCTGAGCTTCAATGAGCATGATGACACAGAACTGTTTGCAATGGCGGCAGCAATGGAGGGATCCAAGGACGCAGGATGGATCATGGACACTGGAGCTTCGGCTCATATGAGCTGGAACAAAGCACTATTTACAAACATGAAAAATACTCCTGTGAAAAATATTTATTATGCTTGTGGAATGAGTGTCCCAACATCTGCTCAGGGTGATATTTCATTATTGGTAGATATAGGAGGAAAGTCTGTGGAAAGGACACTTCATAATGTCCTCTATGTTCGGACTTCAAAAAGAATCTATTTTCCACTTCTTTGGTTGAAAGCAAAGGCTGTGAGGTCGTTCTTAAATTGGGTAGACAGGTTGTGAGCAAGCTAGGAAAAATAGCAGTGACAGGAACTAGGGATGAGAGCAAAATGTATCGGATGGATATGGCTAATTCTAAGGAAGATGATGTTCTCTACTCTGGTGTAATATCTGCAAATGAACTATGGCATAAGAGGTTAGGACATGTTCACTATGACAGCTTGACAAAGATGGTGAAAACTGGAAAGGTAGATGGAGTTTCTCTCACGGATCAGCCAGTTAAAACTTGTGATGGATGCTCTTTAGGAAAAATACATAAGTTACCTTTTCCACAAATATCACATCATAGATCCACAAAAGTGTTGCAGCCAATACACTCGGATGTTTTGGGACCGGCTCAGGTGCTTTCTGCTGGGGGGGTACGTTTTATGGTTACGTTTACAGATGACTTCTCGAGATTCACAAAGGTCTACTTTATGAAAGAAAAGAGTGAAGTGTTTGAACACTTCAAACACTACAAGGCTTGGGCGGAGAAGCTACATGGTGTTCCAATTCTGGAACTCAGATCGGACAATGGAGGAGAGTGTATCTCGAACGAATTTGACAATTTTTTGCTGGATGAAGGGATAAGTCGACAACTCACTGTTCCATACACTCCTCAGCAGAATGGAGTTTTTGAACGACTTAACAGGACTATAGCAGAATCTGCTAGATCTATGCTGGCTGATAAAAATGTAGATTTGAAATTCTGGGCTGAGGCCCTTAACTGTGCAGTCTATATCAAAAATAGAATTGGTTCTAGATCTGTCAGTTCTACTCCTTTTGAACTTTGGACAGGTAGAAAACCAGATGTGAGTCATTTCAGAGTTTTTGGAAGTAAATGCTTTGTTTTAAACACTTCACCAAAAACTTGGAAAATGGAGCCGAAAGGTCTCCCAGGTATCTTTATGGGGTATGATGATTGCTCTGAAGGCTACAGAGTGTATGTTTTCGAAAAACAGAAAGTCATTGTATCAAGGAATATTATTCTCAAAGATGAGGAAGTTTCAGCTGATCTATTTACTATGACAGAAAATCAGGCTGAAGAAAAATCACAAAAATATGTCATTTTTAATATCAAGGAAACAGTGTTTTTTCCGGCAGTTCAGCAGCCTCTTGTGGACCCAGTGACAACGGAGCTTCAAGCTCCTCTTCAGAATCAGATGGAGCAAGAAGACCTGCCTGTGGATCAAAATCAGCAACATCAACGACCAAGGAACGCAAGACTTCCATCGGTCTCCGCCTCAGAATTGCCGAGGGAAGGAGATCTAGCAGCCGTCTTCAATCAAGTTCCCACTTTGCTTACTCTGCTAACCCGGGAGAACCTCAAACCATTCGGGAGGCCTTCTCATCACCTGAAAGAACTCACTGGATTGAAGCGGCGAATGACGAAATGAAGTCCATAATGGAGGCTCAAACGTGGGAGTTGGTTGATCTTCCTCTGGACCGAAAAGCCATCGGCAGCAAATGGGTTTTTAAAGTAAAACTAAATCCAGATGGCACCATTGACAGGTACAAAGCTAGACTTGTAGCCAAAGGCTACAATCAGAAAGAAGGAATTGACTTTGAGGAGACCTTCTCTCCAGTGGTAAGGTTTCCAACTGTCAGAATTTTGCTCAGTTTAGCTGCTATTGAAAACATGCAAGTGCATCATATGGATGTGAAGACAGCTTTTCTTCATGGAGAGCTGGAAGAAACTATTTATATGCAGCAACCAGAAATGTATGTAGAAAAAGGAAATGAAAAATTAGTCTGTAAATTAATTAAATCTTTGTATGGGCTGAAACAAGCTCGTAGACAGTGGAACCTAAAGTTAGATGAGTTCCTCACTAAACTAGGCTTTAAAAGAATCAGTTCAGACCATTCTGTGTATGTTGTGCAAGGGAAGGATGGAATACTGTACATTGCTGTCTATGTAGATGATCTGCTGCTTATCAGCAAATCCATGGATGAAATAAACAGGATAAAAACAACCTTGAAATCCAGGTTTGAGATGAAAGATCTTGGGGAAGCCAAATACATCTTAGGGATACAAGTAGAGAGAGATAGAAGTAAAAATCAGATCATGTTAACTCAGAAAGAAGCTATAAGTTCCATGCTTGAAAAAATTGATATGAAAGAAGCTAAAGGATGTGTCACTCCTATGGAATACAGACAGAAATTAGGAGTTGATTCTGAATCAGGCATTCTAGTTGATGAGAGTCTAGACTCAGGGGAGGAGGATTTCATGGCCTCAAAACCATAGAGGTAGGTAGTAGGTAGCCTTATTTATTTTATGAACTGTACGAGACCTGATGTATCAGCAGCTGTTGGTGCATTAAGCAGAAGTCTTCAGAATCCGAAAAAGGCAGACTGGGAAGCTGCAAAAAGAGTTCTACGGTATCTTGCAGGGACCCGGAATCTCAAACTGGTCCTTGGAGGTGGAGAAGTCAAACTAAAGACCTGGAGTGATGCGAGTTATGGCGACATGCCCAGCGGGAAATCAACCACTGGATTTGTGTTGCAGATTGGAAATGGAACCTGCTGCTGGAGCAGCAAACTTCAGAAAGTTACAGCCCAATCTACCATGGAATCTGAATACATGGCAGCAAGTTCTGCCCTCAAAGAACTTCTGTAGGTAAAGGCACTTTTGCAGGAATTGGGACACATGCAATCTGGTCCTCAAGTCATCTGGTGTGACAATCAGGCAGCAATTGCCATCGCTTCTAACCCAAGCCACCACTTTAAGAGTAAGCACATGGATGTTAGACTGCATTTTGTCCGTGAAAAGGTGCTTGCAAAGGTCATTAAATTATGTTATTTGCCGGATGAAAACATGGTTGCAGACATGCTAACTAAAGCTCTACCTGCACCTAAATTACAGTTTTGTAGACAGGCGGTTGGACCAAGTGAGTAACTGAGTCTAAAGCGTTAGGGGAGTGTTGTTTTAAAAAGCTTTATCCTCAGTAGATAGAGCTGTGAGGGGAGATTTGTAACTTAGAATATTTTTGGTTTAAGTTGGTGTAATACTTACCTTAAATAGTATGACAGTGTAGAAGCTACTCTAAGAGTATTTGTACAGTCACATAGACACGCGTCATCAGATCAGACTATGCAAGAAGTGCGGAATGGACTTGGACACATGGCATCTATCGGACGACGGACTTCGGGAAATCGGGCGGACGGAAAGTTAACCGGACATCTGGGAATAACAAATGTGAAAGATAAATACCGGACGTTGATCACGATCAAACTGACGGCTGGGACCTAAGTAGGGACCACAAATGACTAGTTGCTTAGTAAGCACCCAGAAAGTCGTACAAGCTAAAAGCGGCTGATTGGACTTATATGAATGTTGCTGACCAAGCAGCAACATTATTCGTACGGACTCAGGTTATGAATATTTGAGGAAACATGTTTTTGGAGCGTAGTTCATTAGGAAATAGTGTGTCACTATTTTAACTGTAGGGTAGTTCCAAATAGGTCTTAAAGATACTTTGTCGTACTATAGTATAGTACCGTGTGTTTAGAATCAGATATCTGATTGGACAGTGAGCAGTAGATACTCACTCGGTGTATAAAGGTTAGGACTTAGAATTATTTTGGGATCCAGTCTTTGGGATAAGGGAATTAAAAAGGCAGTTTTTGGGAAACTTGCAGTCCCTGTATCTTATGGTTTGTTGGGTCAATTTGGCTATAACTTTGGGAGTTAACAGTGTGTATGTTGATTATATTGTATGTTGAGTTTTGAGTAAATTGGATCTGTGAGTTGGGATCTACAGTGTGTTGAAATTCAGTATTTGTGAATAAGTAGTGTGGTAAATTACAAAGTTTGTGAGGACTTCTTGAAAAGCTTTTGTTTAAGTATGTCTACTTCTACTACTACTGCTGCAGCTCCACCTGCACCAGTTGTCATAGAACAACAGATAGGACTTAGACAAATATGGTAGATAGGACCCTCTCTCCCAAAGAGCTTCTGTACAAAAGGTGAACTTTGACCCTCCATAACTTACTGCTCAGGGGAGCAAATTCAGAGACTCTTTTTGCTATCAACTCAGGGGATTCTTCCCTTCACAAGGGTGATGGTGGTTAGAGTTTTTGTCTGCCATGGTTGCACTTATTCTTGCTGAAATACAAAGGGGTCAGGGTAATCTTAGAGGTTATTGTGATGAAAAAGTGATATAACACGATGAATTACCGATAAATATCGAGCCTAATAACTATCGGCGATAAGTGTACGGTTGATATTGTACAACTTTACTTTTTGTGTACGGACGACATGGCATTTTATACTATGTAATGTGTGTAGAATATAGTACAATATAGGTTAAAGTACTATGATATGCTATACTATAGTATTTACACTTATTGGCTGTATACCATTTGTCAGTTTTAGAGGGATTTACCTAAATATTGACCCACAGTTTGATTCCATATGATTATTGGCATCGATTTTATCGCGATAAGTCTTGACCAGATACACAACACTAACATTTTGATAGGAATAAGAGTCAATCGGAATGCGCTCACAAATTCTTAAATGTCTCAATGTGGAAGCAAAATTAAAATCAAATCAAACATTATAAGAGGCAAATTCAATACTCAACAAAATAAACTCATTTTAACTTAATCCTTAAACATTACACTTTCTCTTAATCCATTCTTCCTTAATTCTCTTGATTTAATTCCTAATTTTCTCTTACCTTTATTTCAATCTTGGTCACACGATGGCTTTTCAACTTAGGGTGAAGTTCCATCATACGTTATGTAATCGTACGGTAAAATCTACAGACCGGGTCGATTGAGTCAAAGTTCCATGACGTAGAGTTTGTAAGCCACGTGTTCTAAATTGATTGGCGCCACGCAAGCTACGATCCGTTATTGAATATCTTTCAGATTTTCATCACCGACAAAATTAACTTTAAACCTTGATTTGTGTACTATGTACCTGCGTAAGAAGTAATCATACGACAAAACTTTTATACTTTTTGCAAACGCCAATCTGTACGCCAACTCGTTTTTTAGGGTTTCAGTTTTCGAACATAACGCAAGTCCTTTGAGAGAAATAGTGTGACGAACAAAAGTTATCGAAAATAGCGTGACAAGGGAATGTTCGTAAATTTCGTTTATATTTTCGGTTGTATTTTGGAAAGCGCGTGTCATGTGCAAATTTTAAGATTTTTCGTTGGTTTTCCATCATGACACGTAGCTTAATCATCCAGCGTGTCACGATTTTTTTTTCTGTATCTGCCAACCCACCTCTTCGAGGTGAGTTGACAATTACGGAAAAAATGAAGCGAACTCCTCGCAGATGAACATCCGACAACTATTATTACCTCCAAGACCCTCGGAGAGTATCGGCACGATTCTCTGTAATGTTCTTTTTCGTATAAAAACAAAATAGGCGGTACGATTTTGTACGGAGGGTTGCGGATTTCTGTTCACCCTTAGTGTTCTTTCGCATGTGTTAAAGTTGCGGTTATTTTCTGTCGTTTTCCTCCATAACTTAGAAAAAAATGAGAAAATCCGCATCCGTACCAAAAAAATGAAATTAACACCGTACAAGTCGCGTTACCTTACAACTTTAAATGTACTGCGATTTGTCCTCTAGCGCGAAGCAGTTTGTCGTCTAGTGCATTTCGACCCAATTTCGCGTCCTTCCAGCTCGCGAGGTGATTTTAAGTAAAGTTCTAGAGGTTAACGAATAGGCATATGCTGTCGCACTTGCCGGAAGTTTTTTACAGTTTTTGAGCGCGAAGTACTAAAAAAAACCCACCGCCCGTTTCCAGCCTGCGAGTGACTTTTTTCCGTGCGTTTTTTTCCGTACAGGGGCCGTGGAGGGGGTTTCGACCAACGGACGCCATTTCGCAAAAGTGAAGTCCGTGAAAGCGCCTCTCTCTCTCCCTCTCCCACCAACAGGTCTATCTCACAATTCTTGCAATGAAAAAATGCAAGAAAGGTATCAAATGAAAGATCGATAAAAAATCCTTCGTTTGGCTGTCTTTTAGTTTATTTTGGTGGCAAGTAGAGTGAGAACGGACAAAAAAACAAAATCGGGAAACCATGGGGAAATATTTTGGAATTTGTGGCATCGACGCCATCATAAGTAGCGTGACGTCAAAATGTCACAAACTCTAAAAATCTACAAAGTCAAAAGTAGCTAGTCGTCTACAACCGTCTCTATTTTGTAAACGTCATCAATTGTCGCGAGTTTTGTAAGCCTCTACAATCGTCACAAATTGCACCTACGTCTACATCCGTCACAATCTAAAGTTATGATTTCATTTTCTTTACATACGAATGCTCTGAAAGTTGTATAGAGAATCTTCGCTAAAAAACAAAGTAACATTCTAAGTTTCGGTTGAATGCGAAAGTACCCTTAGGGTATGTCCCCATGTGCATAAGTAAGGGTTTTTTTCTGTCTTTTTCTTGTAAAACTTAGCGTCGTACTGCTTAAGTTGCAACCGTAAGAAGGAATCGCAAATTCGTAGAGTACAATTTGCGTCATCCTCGAATTTAGGATGTATGAAATTTTGTCGTCTTGTGTTTTTCTTCCCACTTCCACGACAAAAAACGGCTTCTTCAACCTTACGTGTAAAACACATGCGCGATGTCTTTTAAAATTAGGTATTTTCGATAAACAAAATGGAACATTTATTCGCTCGTGCCGTAATTTTCGGAAAAATTCAAAATATTTCCAAGGACGAAAAAAAATACAAAATTCGCTATGTTCTTTCCGTTTTCGTGCGAATACGACGAAGAAAAGTACACAATTTGTTTGGTTTTGGCCGTTTTTGTCTAGTACGGATTTCTTTTTTGCAGGGGTCTTCAAATTCCAATGCCATTTCACGTTGACCGGATAGCAGACACAAAAGCAAAGCGCCTCGTCTTCAACCGTGAAATGGCACTGGCTGGAAAGCGGTACGTCTTCAATGTCATGGTAAGACATGCGACGTCACAAGCAGTTCCAAAAAATAACGTGCGACCACAAATTGTAAACGTTGACAACCGTCACAGGTTTTGTCCACGTATACAATCGTCACAAGCGTAAGTTACGATTTTGTCCTTACAGACATAGAGACACGTGAAATCCGGGTTCGCCGGATCCGCGCTAAAATACAAAGTAACTACGCTAAGTTACAACTACATGGGGCCGCACCCTTAGCCGTGCAAACAATTTAGAACACTCAACTCTAGAAGTGTCTAAATGTACTTAGACGCAAATATAGTACAACGCAAAGTGAAACAACTGACAAAGTCCTGTAAGGCAAACATAACTTACACGAAACGAAACTACTAGACGTACGTCGCACAAAACGAAATTTACCGAAATACAAATCTAGAACTCAAAAGAAACTAAAAAAATCAAATCAAATCTAATCGTGTACATGTGAAACGTACAAGCACAAAATACTAAATCAAACTAAACGAAACAAAACCAAAATACGCCAATTACAGCACGACTAAAACTAAACCACACTAATTACAAACCATTATTACGTCAACATAGATCCAACCAGTGTAAATCGAAACACATTTGGACAACAAAGATATTTCAAGTAAAAATGAAGACAAGCCATAAAAATTGAAACTCTAAGACCTCCATTGGTCCTCAGAGTAGGCAACTCACAAGAAGCTTATCCAGATATTGCCGAATTCAAGTTGATTTAAAACCCAAATGATTGACCCCTTGACAATCAAAACCCCATAATAGCTTCACCTCTGAGAAATAAGACTTTCTGTGTGCTCAATTCCACCTCAGAATGCAAAGTTAGAATATTACCTTTGGATAACATTCCCCACTTTGACTTTCCCTTAGAAATGCAGCTGCCCTGGCAAGCAATCACTCTCACCAACTACTTCTCTGTGTAGCTTAAACTCCTTTGAGTCCGGAGCAAAAAGAATCACTGAAAATTGTCATCTAAATGAGTTGATATTAAATGGCAAAGTTTGTCGATTTATAAAAATGCTCTCTGGGAGAGAGGTGGCTACCTACAAAAATATTCTAAGTTTTAAAACCCCTCTCTAAACCATCTAGTACTGAGGTACGGACCAATCACAACACTGTATAGTACATAAAGGTATAGGTGCCGGTGTACCTTTTGTACGACCATCGTACGACATGGCCAAAAAGTCGATACATGGCATATCCGGATTTGTTCCTATAATCCCTAAAGATGCCGCAAGTAAATGTGGTTGTGCCACGTGTTAGTCGACATGGCTGTGACCGCAAACCGCCGAAAACCTATTTCGCGAATTCGGCATCTATCGCGGCCGTCCGATCATAACCGACATTTAATTGTAGCTGTCGAAATTGGATGCGCGATATTAGTTTCGCTATCGAAACAAATGCGCGATATTTGTTTCGTCATTATATAGTACTCCGTATTATATAAAAATTGTATCTATGCACTACGTACTATTTGTAGTTAAACGAATTAGTCTACGTGCAAATATTTAAATACTTATCAAACCCCATATACCTCAGCACACTTCCTAGGCTATAGGATAATTTTGCCGGCTACAAGCTAGTCTGACGGACGGTAGGTACTAGGATCAAGTCTTGGGTAGGTCAATCCATTTTTGGTAAATATACGAGAAACTACCCCTGTCTCTCTAGAAAGCTTAGGCAGCCATGGCTCTAGCTCCGTATTCAGCCTTTAGTGACTACAAAAATTGTGAGGGCTTAGAGAAAGGAGTTAGAGACAGACTGCCTCTGCTCTTTTCTATCCTAACATAGAGCATTTGACGGTTTCTAAGCACGAAAATGAAAAAATATAGTATGGTGTAGAAATCGTAAAATTCATGCTTTCCCTTGCCTCGCTTTTTTTTCTTATCACCTTATGTTCCCTCTTTCATCCTCTTCACACCAACGCAGTCTCTCCCTCTCGTTTGCTTGATCACCCTATTTTTTTATGAAATTGTGGGTGTTTGACAGTGGTTTTTTAAATTTATCAAGATTTTTTATATTTGTTTCATTTTTTCGATGATGTTGGTAAAGTTGCCCCTTTCCCTCTCTTTTATTTCAACCCTCTCCCTCTCCCCTTTCCCATCCGCTTCTACTTTTCAATATAATTGCCCGCTCCCTGGTGAGATGGGGATTTCGATCGGTTGTCTAAAAATCTTTACTGACAATAGAGTTTGATGGCACTCATGAAGAACCCGATCTTTCACAAACGAACAATTCATATTCGAATTCAGTAGCATTTTGTTCAAGATTTGGTGGCGGCGAAGGAGATCCATGTTTTGCACACGTCGACATTGGAGGAGGCCGCAGATATAAACTAAGGTGACGGTTTATGATGTTTTACTAAGTGGGAGGCCAGCGTTAGGCTTCGTGTACTTTAAAAGGGAGTTTTCACATTGAGATTGGGATCCTTAGATTGATTGTGAAACGGCGTTTCAGGTATGTTGAGCACCGTCATATTATTTGCTAGATAGCCTGATTCATATTTTCTTTTAGTTTAGGTTTGGTTATAGTTTGGTTTGGTTTGATTTGCGTACATAGTACTTGTCTTTGTACGACAATTTACGTTTCCTTTGGTACCTCGTTGATTACTATTTTAGTGTGTATTTTTTTGTGATTAGTTTGTTCTTGTACTTTTGTACAGCGATGGATTTGTAGTACTTGTTGGTTCGCGTGTGAGAAGGCATTTGGAACTTAGTCGTTTTAGCTTAAAGATATATTTGTTTAAGGGGGAAAAATTCCGGTGAAGTACATTTGTCTTTTGTCGAAATGTCTTCTTGTCTTCACCTTTTGCTTCCGCAATCTTTCTATCTTTCTTTCTGCCATATTGCTTGTCGATTCTACACACGCCACTCTCCATCTCTCTTATTTATGTCCTCTCTCTTAAATTTGTGTATTACTTCTTTGCCTCCCTCTCCCTCCTCTTAAACCTACATTTTCCCTCCCACTCTTTTTCTTGCTCCTCAAATTTAGCCTTTCTCCCCCCTTCCCTCTTTCCCTCTCTCTCTCTTTTATTTAGGGCCAAAAATCAAGCCAAAAAAATGATAGTCACAAGCGTGACAAGAGGATCAAGTCACATGGAATTGGAGGTTGAAGTAGTCGATTATTGTCAAGCTCAACCTTACAAATAAACATAACTTAAAAGCCTTGTGAACATTAGCTTTTCTTAGGTTTTAGTTGACAACTCATGTAAATCAAGTGTATGATTCTTTGACTAATCACAACCAAACGGGAATTTGCACCGATGGATTACGATTGGGTTAGATCCTTTACACGAATTTTACCTCATTGGACATATTGACGAGACGATGGCGTTAGTTCGTGGAGCTCGTTGGGAAATCTAACAAGCCCAAATTTCCATGAGATTGTGGCCTACCCGACCACTTGGAAACTATTTGTAAAACACAAAAAAAGTTGGTCCTTATAGAGCGTAAGTTTGACGTCACCTTTTCGGATTGGCTACCTTTAGTTTGACAATTCTTTAAGTTCTTACAAGGAATTTTTAAGGTCAAAAGGTAAAGGTGACAAACGTGCTATAGCCAGTTTCACCTTATATCCCCAAACACAACCCATCATCGTTACAATTTTTTTCAAAAGATAGGCTTTCAGATTCACCGCCCAAATAACTCTTGCCCACGATTCTTCCCCTATCTTGAACTTTTTGGGCGCTGGAAGGGAAAGGGTCTTAAAAAATAAGGCTCACACATAAAGCTTTTCTTTTTGGTTACAAAGTGTAACCATGGCCCGACTGATTTTTCTTTCTACATTTTCCTTACCATTAGGGGCTTACTGTCCCAATCCTTAAGCAGCTTGTCAAGAAAGATAAAGTTTCCATGCCTCACGGTCATGGTTGTCACCCTCCATTGTTAGTGTCATTTTCCCCATTTCCTTGTGACCTTGAATTAGTAGATATCATGTACGACATCCTCCGAAATATCATCAGCTTTTCATCGTTGTGACTTGTCATATCTATTAGCGTTATTACATTGGGTAGCATACCCTTACGTGATCTTAGTGCCTCACTGTTGTTACGCATTGACAAATTGAAAATGTAGACCCAAAATTTCGACCCATCAAAAGTTACGATTCATTGAAAGAATCGTACGCGCGTGGGAATCGGCTTCATTTCGCAAAAAACTATACTTTCTGGAATGTATCAAAAGTACTTTCACGTACGATTTCGTGAAAGTACTATTATGTTTGTTTTGCGATGTATTTGTCGTTTCGTTTCGCGTCTAAAAACATTGTACGTCTAGTTTAGTACGATAATACTTTAGTTTTGTCTAATACTTTTGTATTGGCTTGTCGTTTTGCAATGTTTTGAGTCTTTAGAGAAAGTTGGTGTTCTAGGCTAATCTGTGGACAACTGGCAGATTTCTAGAAATAATTTGGCGGCGTACGCTTACACGTGTCGTGCCATGGCTAGTGTATTATTTAAGGGACACTATGGACTTGTGTAATCATCAATCAACGATCAATTGGAGGAATTCATGGAAGAATAGAAGAGATAAAGGAGATAGAAGTGAATTTGTAATTTCGATTTTTTTATTAATGTGAGAATTTTCCGAAATATCTTCTTCAATGTTGATTTAATGTTTTGCCATCTGAATGCTTCTGCTGCTATAGTTGTTGTTAGAGAACAGTGAATGCTTCTACTGCTATAGTTGTTTTTAGAGAACATTGAGATTTAATATCGATCCTTTCATCAAAGTGTCGAATCGCGAACTGTTCTAACCATAAATCCGTCGTTGCGTTGAGACTGGACTAAGTCCGTGTCTTAAGAGGACCTCAAATTGGCCGCCTTTGACCACCAAGAAGGACAAGAAGAAGGACAGAGTCATTCCCACATTATTTTGAAAGCTCATTTTTTTGTCTCAAATGATGCCAAGCATTAGCTCATTCCCATGACTCACTATCCGGAGTTTGGCCTTATTTTTCTAATCCTTTGGTCTTTAATCCTCGAGGATCCGCTTAGGGGCAATGGATCAATAAGACTAAGAGATGTCCCAATATCCACTATGGCATGCAAAAATCCGCCATACCCATTCATCCTTAAATGGCTCGTGGCGGTATGATGGTAGCCACCACGAGGTTCCAATAATTGCTTTTTTTTCCCTCCCTCCCTCCCTTCCTCCCTCACTAGATGCCTTTTGTTTCCTAATAGAGGCGGTGACTTTTGTCTCAATGGTTTTTGAAAACATCTTCGACGTCTTTACAACTAAGTTTCCCCACTTTATACATAAACTCCCAAAGATCTTTTAGTTATTTATCGTAATCATAGGGGTGGGTCACCATATTAGATAGCTGCCAAGTTTTTAGCCTTGACTCTGCCTCAAAATTTAAATT
The DNA here is from genome assembly GCA_037447655.1 of Zygnema cylindricum. Taxonomy (NCBI): domain Eukaryota; kingdom Viridiplantae; phylum Streptophyta; class Zygnematophyceae; order Zygnematales; family Zygnemataceae; genus Zygnema; species Zygnema cylindricum. The sequence continues at coordinate 174,001 of JBBHKE010001484.1, forward strand.
AATCAATCGAACATTCTTGTGGTCGAGAAGTTCTTCCGAGATTTGTTATGATAAAAAGTAGCCTCTTTCCTTTCTTGTAGTTCTCAAAACTTGGAGAATCCTTGAAGAAAGAGACTAAGCCTTTAGAATAGGTTTTGTGGGCCCAGACCTAAGACCTACGTTAGGTTTTCCAGGTAGGACGACGACCTCGAAATATTTTGGACCCCCACACAGAATGTCGATCCTGATCTTCATATTTCAGTTCTTGCTTTTTGGGTCGTTAATTCTTGTTGGTTCTTTTTTAGTAGCCTTTTTGGATCCCTTAGTCTCACCATCATATCAAGGGATCCCAAATAAGACGAGGGAGCTTTGTCCTCTACTGATTCTAAATTAAACCCTTAATTTACTAAAATATCTTTTGGGGGCTTTGAAATGTAGGCAACAAACCCTTAGGCCTTCCTTAGAATCTCCTTGTTGGTTATCTTATTTATTGGGAAAGACGAGGAATAAAAGGAGGACCCCACTTTCTTCTTTAGCTTGTCATTCTTCTTATGTAATTGTATTTGTTGTTGGATTAGAGATACAAGAAAAGTTAATTCTTGTCAACCATTCCTCTACTTGAGCTTTCACTTTTTCTCCTTGACTGTGTTTTTGGGTCTAGTGAAGAAATAGGATTTGGTCCTCCAAGTTTTTTAGGCATACCAAGTTTTTGATCACGACATTCAAAGTTTAATATTATTTTTTTTTTAGGTCGTCCAAGAATCCATGCTTTTTAAAATATTGCGCATTTGTAAGATTTTTGTAGCCACATGCTAGAAATGTGGATTTTATGGATTTCGTAATTCTTTAATTAACTAAATTTTAATGGATTATTTCTTTTGGAGGGCATTGAGAACATTAGTCTCTTGTATCGTAGGGATTCCAACAATTTGAGATTCACTATAGACATTCGTACCATACGTACCATATCCATTCCTATTGAGAGTGGGTTGTGAGGGAGAGGGAGAGGGAGAGAGAGAGGGAGAGGGTGTTTAGACAGGCGTGTTGAGATTCAGAAAAAGTGGCCATAGGATCAATCAATTACAAGAAAGAAGGCTAAAAAAAACAACTCTCTATATGAGAAGACAAGCCTAACTACTGGACAAGGAAGAAGATAGATTAATTACACGACAGAATAGCACTCAGTGCAAAAATAGCAGCAGGGAAAAATTGGAGAGGATCATTCAGTAGATTGATGATTAGGTTTCAATGTCAAGTATGCGTACATTTTATATGTGTGAATGACGTAGGTACTATGCTACTTGTGTTTCACGTAAAGGAATAGAATCCTAATGTGTGAACTACGTAATCAATCAACGATGGAAATTTACTTCCTGAAACATACTCAAAATCTGCGGCGACTTGACTTGTCGTACGGTATAAATAAGAGACTACGTTTCAACAAATCTTGATGTCTACACAAAGTATGGTTGACGTCTAAAAAAATTTAACTTGACGTCTACGCAAATGTAGCGTGACGTCAAATGAACCATACCTTACGTCTATTCAACCGTACCTGTACTCAATTGGACTCTCTCACGCAATGTTTACTTTTGGTCCTTAGCACAAAATGGACACAGAATTTTAACACCCCTTCTCTATTGGTTTGAAAAGTTAGTTTCGTGCGTGCGTGTCCTTTCGTGCGTACACAATGTTTTGTGGGTACAGTACGTTACTCTAATGCTATCTTGATTTACTGTGGAGGTTGAATCGATTTGGGAATTAGGGGAGTAATGTTTTAGGATGTACGTTATTATTTGAGTGGCGCAAATAAAACGTAAAGAAAGGTACGGAATATGTAAATGTACGACGGATCGCGAAGCGATCCGATCTGGAATGTTTTTGGAGAAGTACGCCGCCGGTACGGACTAATTTGGATGGAGTGATCTCATTTCGCAAATTGGATTTTGGTGATTATGCTTCACGATATCAAGGATGTCGAAGAAGAGCTACGGACGGTGGCGCCGTTAGTTTAGTGAGGGACGCGAAATCGCGTCCATCACATGATATTTATTTTGGACGGTCCACATTTGTTTGAAAAGTGTAGCTGAAATATGGAAGGATTTAGAATGTGTGTATCAAAAGACTTCCGTGTATCACTGGATGAGTAGTGTCACCAAAATAGTTGAGTATAAGTATGATGGAGGTAGTATGGTGAAATACTGTATTGGGTTACAAGTATTATTTGTAGAAAATGCCTTGGCAGGAGGAAGCTTTACCGATGCTCAACAAGCTCTCTTTTTAATGAGAGGCCTACCTAAAGAATTTAAAAGTGCATCTGATAGATTGGCTCGGACTGATAAAAAGGATTGGAACTTAACTTTAGCAATCAGATTTGTTTTAGAAGAAGAGGGTTATAAAGAATCTCTAAATGATGGGGGGAATTTTCAGGGTGTTAGATCACAGTTTCAGAAAAATAGAGAAAATTGTCAATCTGAAAACTGCTTTTATTGTAATTACTCAGGGCATACCTTCAGAGTTTGTCCATCATATAAAAGTGCATGTCTCACAGGAAATTTCAGAGAAGGGTGGGACAACAACCGGGTTCAGCCCCCTATACAAAGGCAACAAAATTCATTCACTAATCCGAGGAAATATTGTGAAGACAAAACTGTTACACCTTCTTTCGAGAAATTTGTTTATTTGCCGACCGTCATTTTTGGAAATATGGAGAACGAAGACGGAGGGGGAAAAAGTATTGTCACCGAAGATGAAGTGGAGAAAAAAGAGACACAAAAAAACGCGGATTTTGAAACTTTTTCTGGTGACAGATTGGTGAGTGAAAAATACTTACAAGAGCGAGAGTTAAGTGAAGTAAAAGGAGTTGGAGGAAAAGATGAGGAATTGATAGTGGAACACAAAAATAATGTGGATGTGGAATTTAACGACCTTAGAGAAGGAGAGAGGAAAAATGTTCAAAAAATTGGTGTAAGAGAGGGAGTTTGTAATTTTGGAAAACAAAATAAAACTGCAAAAATTGGAAAAATAGGAAAAGAAAACTGGAAGAAGAGATTAGTGAAGAAAAAGGCAAGAATTAGAATTCATGACATTAAAAGGGTAGAAAACGGTGACAAAGATGTAAACTTACAGAAAACACAAAAAATCATTAAGAAAGCAAAGAAAACATGCAGGACTCAAAGGATCACTAGTAGAAGAAAACAGGTTCAAAAGGTGGTAAAAAGAAGACGGCGTGAGAAGTGATTTTATGGAGGATATTCTTGGAGGAAATGGAAGACATGGAGGCAGGCAATTGAGGGAGAGGTGACGTCAGCGGAAGCGGTGGTGACGTTTGAACGAAAGGGAAGAAGGGAGGAAATTTGAAGGTACGGAAAGGTACAACTATATTTCACACGCGGTGTATTTTGTTCCGTATCCACGAGACTAAATTTTCGGGGAGTGTTGGTTCGAAAAGTTAGTTTCGTGCGTGCGTGACGTTTCGTGCGTACACAATGTTTTGTGGGTATAGTACGCTACTCTAATGCTATCTTGATCTACTGTGGAGGTTTGAATTTATTTGGGAATTGAGGGAGTAATGGTACTAATTGTTTTGGGATGTACGTTATTATTTGAGTGGCGCGAATAAAACGTAAGGAAAGGTACGGAATATGTAAATGTACGGCGGATCGCGAAGCGATCCGATCTGGAATGTTTTTGGAGAAGTACGCCGCCGGTACGGACTAATTTGGATGGAGTGATGTCATTTCGCAAATTGGATTTTGGTGATTATGCTTCACGATATCAAGGATGTCGAAGAAGAGCTACGGACGGTGGCGCCGTTAGTTTAGTGAGGGACGCGAAATCGCGTCCATCACATGATATTTATTTTGGACGGTCCAGATTCGTTTGACGTAGATTCGTAAGACTTGTAAATATTTAGCAATGTTTTGTCCTGTGTATTAGTTATTAGTGTAGATCTCATGTACACTCACATTAATTGAGGTAGTTGATTGATTACGTACGGCTGGAATGCCTCCGTAAAGTTAGTAGTAAACTGTAGTGTATATTTGTAGGACTTAGTCATTTTTAGACTAAGGGAAACTTTTGGAGAGAAACTGTTTTTCTGCTCATTTTTGGGAATTTCATCTGAGAATTGCTCTCTATTTTATTGGAAAAATAATCTGATTGCATGTGTGTTCCTCCTTGTATTGGAAATATTGTGGCAGATTTGCAGACCTATTGTGCGTCTTGTTAACTTGGGGCTTCTTTGTGAAGTTGGTCAATTTTATCAAAGTTGTTGTTTTTCTTAATCTTTCAGTGGGTAATGCAAGAATTCTGATCAGAATATTTATATATAAATTTGTGGGAATACTAAGTGGCCTAGAAACTATCTTTTTGTGAAGTTCCAGCTTGTTTTGGTAATTCTGTGGAATTCTGAGTGGAATCCAAGTAGGTTGTTTTGGGGTAGTCTGTGGTGCTTCCGAGGTTACATTCATGGCTGAAAATGCTTAAACCAACACTCTCTGGGTCATTTTTTGCTTACTATAAATTATCAATACTAAATAGGACAAACTCCTATGAGCTGATTACAAAAAACAATTTTATCTCCAAGAACTCCCTTAGGTAAGTGATTTGCTGCTTGTTGAGCTGAACTAAGAAACTCAAACTTAAAAACTTTCTTTTCAACTTGTTCTCTCACAAAATGTGTCTGAATGTCAATATGTTATGTCCTTGCATGGTAAACTGGATTTTTCATCAAAGCAATGCTACTCTGATTATCTGTAAGAATGAAATTCTCCTCTATGGGTTCAAACCCTATCTCAGAGTAAAAGTTGCGAAGCCAAATGGCTTCCTTTGCTGCTTGAGTAGCAGCCACGTATTCCGCCTCCGTGTTAGATAACGCCATGGAAGATTAGCGTTTCAAACTCCAACTAACGGGTCCTCTTGAACACGTGAAAATCCAGCTGGTAGTGCTCCTCCTTGTGTCGAGGTCGCCTCCCTTATCCGCATCAACATAGCCGGAAAACAATGTAGGTTCAGGAGAGGATGGTGGAGGAGTTGGCTTGAGTGGGGTGGGCCACTGCCGAATTTACTCATTTTTCATTTCCCCTTTATTTTCACTCATTTAAACCACTCCTGCCCAAAGGTGTTGATTTTAATGCATACTTTCTTGCATATTTCTGCCATTCATGGCATGAACATTGTTTATTTCATACCTGAAGCAACAAACTCCGCCCCACCCTGGCCTTTCAATCCCACGCACCCCACACAAACCAAGACAATCACAAGTTTTTGTCTCCCCAAAGCAAAACCCATCAATCAAGCCCAACTCCCAAAAGATATCAACACAGGACTTTAGACCGATATGGATTTGTGTTGTTTACAATTCTGCAAATATGCCCTGGAACTCCCCACAAGGAATGCAATTTTGATATCTAGTTGATGCATCTGCATACCCTCTGCTGCCCCTAGTGCTATTAAACTTCTGAGACTATTAAACTTCACTACTGGTGAAAAAGTCTGAGTGTAATCAACCCTCTGTTATTGGTAATACCTCTTAGCTACCAACCTCGGATTATATCTTTCCACTGATCCATCTGATTTCCTCTTAATCTTAAAGACCCATTTACACCCCACAATGTTTTTCTCTTCTGGGCGTTCTACTAAGGTGCAAGTTTTGTGTTTGATCAGTGATCCGTATTCTAAATCTATAGCCTCTTTCTATTTATGAGAATTAGAACTCTCCGAAGCTTCATGAAAGGTTTGCGGTTCCCACTCTGCCGCCATAAAGCAAAAAGCTAAACCCACCTCTCCCGTTTCTTCAATAAGCCCTTTTGGTTTAGCATGTATCCAATTAGAAACTCTTTGAGGAGTTGCCTTCAATCTCGATTGTTAAATCGGATTTGGAGAGATTGTACTTTGCAAAGGTTGTGGTGCCGGTAACTTCTCCACAGGTAAAGATTGAAAGGTTGATGTTCCACTGGGGAGGATCAAAGTCTGAACCGGAATGGAAATTAGCATGGATGATGAAGGCTCCACTTCATGTTCTCTCCTTGGAGTACTTGGTGTTTGTAGAAACCCACTTTTTAATTCTTCTTCATTGTTAAAGGGAAATACTTGGTGTTTCTAGAGACCCACTTTCCAATTCTTCTTGATTGTTAAAGGGAACAGTGACAGTCTGTGGTTCTTTGTACCAAGGATCAAAATTATCTATCACATCTGAACTACTTTACTTTCCTTCCCTTCATCCACAGTCACATCTCGACTAACATGATTTTTTTGTGTAACTGGGTCATAATTTTTGTAAGGTTTTCTATTTGTGTCATAACCTACAAAGACACCAGCCCAACTCTTCTTGTCAAATATCTTTCTATTTTGTGTTGGGATGTAAACAAAGGTTTTACTTCCAAAAACTTTAAAAATTTTAACATTTGGTCTAAAGCCTCACCAAGCTTCTTCACGTGTTATATCTTTCAGATAAGTACTTGGAGAATGATTATTCAAAATAAAATAGAGTAAGGATAGCTTCAGCCCATAGGTTTTGATTAAGTTTTGCACTATGTACTAAACAACGTGCAATTTCAACCAAAGTTTGATTAAGTCTTTATGAAACTCCGTTTTGCTATGGACTATATGCTACTGTGATTTTTTGTTGTATCCCCTAAGTTTTGCAGTCTTAATTAAAAGCTTTGGAGGTATAGTACCCTCCATTATCTGATCTTAAAATCTGGATCCGCTCTCCTACTTGATTTTCTACCATGGTTACTCTCAATTTCTCAAAGGCTTCACCCTTGGATTTCATAAAATACACCCATTCTTTTCTAGTGCACTCATCCGTAAACGTGATGAAAAATCTAGAACCTCCAAGACTTAAGATGTGAGGACCGCTCAAGTCAGAATGAATAAGCACCAGCTTCCTTCTATGTTTGGGTTTCATCATTTTTATGAAGAGGAAGCTTTCTTTGCTTACGTTGACCGCATCCTTCAAACACCTTAAGGTTGTCTTTGGTGTTGACGTCTTCAAGTCCTTTCACCATCTTCTTTTTGATGAGTCGTTTGAGATTTTGCTCTCCCAGATGACCAAATCGTTGATGTCATAGCTCCAAAGTCTATGGTTATTTGCTGAAATTCATCTGTACATCTTCATCGTCCAAACATAGAGTAACAAGATTCCCTTCCGGATATCCAAGAGCGATTAGCTTTCCCTCATTTTTGATTTCACAACGTTCGTTTTTCTCTTTCTCAAATTCGACTTTTAGTCGACTCCTCACAGCATGGATAATACTAAAAAGGTTATGCTTTAAACTTGGTATGTATAAAACTTCTTTTAGATACCCTTAATGGCTACCTGTGTCACAATATAATTGTAACTTAACCTCGCCTATTAAACTTATCTCTAGAATCTTATAATCTGCCAGTATAATCCGTTGAGGACTTTGTAATGCTCTAAGAGAAGAAAAAATGGACTTATCATTACACGTATGATGAGACGCTCCAAAGTCTATAATCCATTTGCTTTTTAAGCATTAGACTTTGTGAGAAAAAGTTTAGTCTCATCTTGAATATTCATGGCAAACGACTGTTTGTTTTGTTTTTTTCTGTCTTTACTACGACAAACTGAGACTTATGACCTAGTTTTCCACAACTGTAACAAACAATATTTTTCTTAAGGTTTTCAGTCTTTTTTTTTAATCTACAGTCAACAGTCTGATAATTGGTTTTGCCACACATGGCACAAATAGTTACTAACTCAATAAGTTTTCTTGACTATTTGCTTTTGACATAAAGAGTTGAATCATACTTTGTTTCCTCCTTTCTTTTAATTTCAACTTCTTCCTCAATGAAATGCTGACATATTGCATCAAAGTCTAAAGTAGGTTGACTTTTCAAAGCCATGATCATCATAGCATATTGTGATGGCAATGACCTAAACAGTGTGACTAGATCACTATCACTTTACGTTGTCTGAACTTCGGTGTAAATATTTGGTAGAACAGAATTTTGTATGTAGTGAATTAGTTGTTTAGTGTTGAGAATGTGGTTTATGACATACCTTCAGTACACAGGTATACTCACAGTATTTGTTGTGTTAGAATGTTAGATGTACGGCTGGAATGCCTCCGTACAGCTTAGTGTAGTTTCGGTGTATAGAAGTAGGACTTAGTGAATTTGATTCATTAGGAACAAATGATATGAAAACTGTACACTCAGTTTTATGTAATTTCATTTCTGCATATCTCACAGATCTGTTATCATAATTCACTGAAATTCTGTGTGTGTGTTTCTTTGTATGTTATCTAAATTGTGGTAAATTTTCAGGACCATTGGGGCATTTTTCTGAAAGTTATAGTCTGTCAAAGTTGATGTTCAGCCATCGGTATTTGTGGAAGCGTCCTCTTTTGATTTGTTATACGATGACTATTGCTGCATCTTCTTCATCTTCAGTGCCAGCAGTTATCTCAGAACAACATTACTAACTCAGTACGTTTAACTGATTGTTTTCCTTTGGCATAAAGAGCTACATTTGACTTTTTTTCCTCCTTTTTTTTAATTTCAACTTCTTTTTGGATATAATGCTGAGATACTGCATCAAAGTCTCTAGTAAGTTGACTTTTCAAAGCGATTATCATCATAACATATTGTGATGGCAATGACCTAAACAGTATGAGTATCAAGTCATCATCATTCAGTTTTGTGCCGACTACGGCTAACTGTAACTTAAGCTCTTTCAATCTATTAATATAGGTTTCTTTAGTGTCTCCATTCTCCATACTAAAGTCCAACAATTTGTTCTTTTATTGCATAATATTGGACGGATTAGTACGCTCGTGTACAGTCCTTAGTTTATCCCAGATAGCCTTAGGTTTATCAAATTCAGCAATGTGTAAAAGCTGACTTTCTTCCACTGCTAGAAAAATTAATGTCGTTGCCTCTTCTTCCCTTCTATCATATCCTACTGTTGCAAGGGCTTCAGTAGGTAGGTTTATCTTCAGTGCCGCTAGGGCTTTAGTAGGTTTATGTTAAGTGCGTGCTACAATACCCCAGCAATTCTTAAATTTTAGAATTTAGGTCATCTTAGCTTTCCAAGGTTAATTACTTCCATTATTTTTTTAGATGTTTGTAATTTTACCTAGAGCTTCGATATCATGTTGAGATTCAAAAAACGTGGCCACAGGATTGATCAATTACAAGACAAGAGGCTAAGGAAAACAACTTTCTTTATGAGAAGACAAGCATAATTACTGAACAAGGAAGAAGATAGATTAATTACATGACAGAATAGCACTCAGTGCAAAAATAGTGTAAAAATAGCAGCAAGGAAAAATTGGAGCAAATCATTCAGTAGATTGATGATTAGGTTTCAATGTCAAGCATGCGTATATTTTATATGTGTGAATGATGTAGGTACTACGCTACTTGTGCTTTACGTAAAGGAATAGAATCCTAACATGTGAACTACGTAATCAAATCAACGGTCACAATTTACTACGTGAAACATACTCAAAATCTGCAACGACTTGACTTGTCGTACGGTTCAAGTAAATGACTACGTTTCAACAAATCTTGATGTCTATGGAAATTATGGTTGACGTCTAAACAAATTTAACTTGACGTCTACGCAAATGTAACGTGACGTCAAATGAACCATACCTTACGTCTATTCAACCGTACCTGTATTCAATTGGACTTTACTTGACTTCCCTCTCACGCAATGTTTGCTTTTGGTCTTTAGCACAAAATGGACACAAAATTTAAACAAGGCGCATTCATCCTCACGTCCTAAAAACCCTCGAATCAATCCCCTAAGTACTCGATTCCGACTATAACCTCCCTCTCTATTCCTTGGGCTTGTAGACCTCGTACTGAAGTGTACCGAATACCTTCTCCAAGGGTGCTCGAGTTGGCGACAATTGTCACACAAACATGGGAGGTCTCTTGGCTCTTACGAAGTATAAAGCTTCCTTCGCGATAATCTCCATTAGCTTCGTCATCCCTATGTGCACCTTTCCCCATTCTCAAAAATTTGGGGGCCCTTTTCTCCTTAAACTTGTAATAAATAGCAATTTTTTTAAAGATTCTATCAGCCTAGCCATACTGTAACTTCGAGACATCCATTGGTACTCAGAGTGAGCAGATCGCAAAAAAACATATCTAGGTAGTGCCGATTCGAAGTTGATACAAACCCAAATGAATGACACCTTGACAGTCTGAACCCCAATATAGCTTCACCCATGTGAATTAAGACTTTCTGTGTGCTCAATTTCTTCACAGAATGGAAAGTTAGAATATGAGTTTTGGATAACATTCCCCACTTTGACTTTCCCTTAGAAAGACCACCACCCTGACAGGCAAAGACTCTGACCCACTACACTCTTGTGTAGCCTATACCCCTTTGAGTCTGCAGCAAAAAGAATCATTGAATTTGCTCCCCTGAGCAGTGAGTTATGGCTAGCCAAAGTCGGCCTATAAATACAAAAGCTCTGGGATAGAGGCGGCTACCTAAGAATTTTCTAAGTCCTAATCCCCTCTCTAAACCCCGTGCTACTGCTGTACCTTGCCAATGCTACGAATGTAAAGTACAAAAAGGTAAAAGTGCCGTTGTACTTCTTGTACGGCCATGTACGGCATGGCCGTCCCGCTAACGTATGTCATTTACTGAGCCGTAGTTGCACCCTCTGGGATATTCGCAGTCCATAAGTGGCCTGCCACGTGTCATCTAGTGACGTCTCCCCCATAAATCGCCAAACGACCACTCCGGTGCTTCGGCTCAATTGTGAGCCGTCCAATCAACACAACATTTAATTATGTCCGTTGAAATTGCATGTTGACTTCATTTCGTGGGTTCTGATTTCTTTTAGTGCGTCCGTAGCAGTTCTATGTATTTTTCGGCCTGTAATGTGTTAAATGCATTCCGCAACAAGTTAATTTGTATATACCTAACATTCCCTGTATACTTCAACACTGGTCTTAGACTACAGGATAAGACTAACGGCTACTGTCACGGTTAGTGTTTGGATCAAATCCTGGGTCCGTGAATGCTTTTTGGTAAAAATACCAACTTCTCCTTCCTGTCTCCTTCAGACAACCTAGATAGCCATGGCTCTAACTCCCTCTCCAGTCGACTGCGACAAGTGTGGGGACTTGAGAAAGGAGTTAGAGGCAGACTGTCTATGCTTCTTTTTTGCCTTTTATTTTACACTCTGTAGACCTAGAAAATACTCAAAGAAAAGCACTAATTTTTACACTCCCCTTATTTTCTACTCTACTTTTCTAACAACTCACACTTAACAACAACAAAAACAAAACATATATATTTTTATATATATATATATATATTTTTTTTTTCCTTTATAAAACTTTAACTGAATTCCCCCGTGTTTGAGGAGGTGTATTAGATGAGCCGAAATAAACATAACATCTTGTTGATCACACATTTTAATTTGCACGCCATTTTTCATAAATCCGAGCTGATGGAACAAGGATTTTGGCTTGCTATTCCAACCGCCAGTCCCATCCCCAATCTGCAACAAATACCCAAAAGTTAACCCTTTTACAGGCACATATTCATAAGTGACATCACACCATTTAGTGATGTCAAATCCACCCCCCCCCCCAAATTTTCCCAATGACCACTAGTCCCTATTAAAGTTTTAATAACCCCTACATCTTCTCCACTTAAATGATTATCTATGATAATTACCCCATTTTTTGAACTTTCCTCACTCTCTCCTATGGAATTCTTTCCACTATCACTTTCTGATTTTATTCCCAATAAATATTTCTCCTCCCCTAAACCTTTTAGTAAATATTTCTCTTCTCCCCTATCCTTTAAAACCCCCTCTAATTTTACTTCTCCCCTTTCCTCGGAATCTATTGCAGTCTCTCTGTCATACCATTTTTCAGTTTCCCACATATCTATAAAGTTAACTTCATTAGTTCTAACTCCCTCAAGTATCTCCCTTCCCTTTACTTCCCTTATACCTCCAAAAGCACACTGTTGCTTTCGTGGAATTTCTTTGTACTTTTCTCTCTTTTCCGTTCTACCAATGTGAAGAAGCTCCAAAATTTCTTCATCCTCTTTCTCCTCTTCCCCTTCTTCCTCTTCATTCAAATACCAACTTCTAAGTTCTTCCAAACAAGGACACTCCTCCATATAGTGACCCGGTTTCCTACAAGAAAAGCAAACCCCTTTTTTCAAAGCTCCCCTTTCTTTTCCTCTCCCTCTTTTTCCACCAAAGTTCCGATAAGGTTTACCTTTGTCTTTCTTCCTCTCATCATGCTTCCGCTCGTCACCGCCGTTCCTCACACCACGCTTCCGCCAGTCACCACCAGTTGTAAATGCTGTCACCCTGTCACTTCCCCTACGAAGCTCCAAAGTGTTTTCCCTCACAAGAATCATCCCCATGGGGCTGTCGCTATGTCCGGCCTGGTACAGTTCATAAAATAGATTAAACTTCCTACGACTTGCCTATAAGGGATAGACTTCATAAACTCTCTCTCCTCTAGACTCATCTGATCGTCTAAGATCATCACTCCTCCTACACTCCCATCACTTACTTTTTTCAAGTCCATGGGAATGGTACAACTGTTAGCATTTTCCATCTGGATTTTCTCAAGCATATTACCTATTGCTTCTTTCTGAGTAAGTGTGATAATCTTCTTCCCCCTATCTCTCTCCATTTGGATCCCAAAAATATATTTTGCCTCCCCTAAATCCTTCATATCAAATGTGTCCCTTATATCTTTCTTTAGCCTATTGATCTTCTCCAATGACTTACTCAACACAAGCAGATCATCCACATAAATTGCAATAAAAATGACACCATTCTCATCTTCAAACATATAGGTAGAATGGTCAGAGTTGATCCGGATATATCCCAGATCGGTGAGAAACTCATCTAGTTTCTTATTCCACTGTCGGGGAGCCTGCTTCTGTCCATATAAGGACTTTATGAGCCTGCAGACTTTGCTCTTTTCTCCTTCTTCTAAGAACCCCTCAGGTTGCCTCATGAAAATTTCTTCCTCTAACTCACCATTAAGAAAAGCTTTCTTATCTGGTGTATTTCCATGTCTTCCATTGCCGCCAGACTGAGGAGAATCCTTACTGATGGGAACAGAACAACTAGAGCAAAGGTCTCCTCATAGTCAATCCCTTCCTTTTGGGTGAACCCCTTCGCTACCAATCGAGCCTTATATCTCTCAATTGTATTATCTGGGTTTAGTTTTAGTTTAAATACCCATTTACACCCAATAGGTTTTATGTCTGGAGGACAATCTGCTAGTTCCCAAGTATTTGCTTCCATGATAAAAGCCATCTCATCAATTATGGCTCTAATCCATCTTTCTTTCTCTGGACTATTCACTGCCTCCGAGTAAGACTGAGGCTCATCTGGGTGAGATAGCTTAGTTTCGTTATGAGCAGCTTGTTTTTCCTATATCCTTTTGGTGCACCTCCTTCCTCCCTCAAACTCCGAAGCTGGAGTGGATTGAAGTCTTGGATTTCTTCTCACTGTCTAATCGGCTCCCTTCTCCATGGAAGTCCGTTCTTGTCACGCTTCTTCCATCTCCTCGTAGTCCATAGGAGTATGTGAGGTTTCGGTGAGTCTCCTGTATCTTAGATCTCCCCTGATTCTGCAATCACGGGTTCACTCATGTCCCTTTCGGGAACGACCGAGTTCTCCACACTTTCATACCCAAATCTGATTCTTATCTTCTTTGTATATTTGAAGGGGTCAAATGACTTCCCTTCATCCATGACAACTAAGTATTTGACCAGAATGATATCTTTCTTTGTTAAGTCATAGACTCTATATCCCTTAACATCCTCATCATATCCCACAAAGTATCCAGGTTTTCCCTTAGCATCTAGTTTCCACTTTTTCCTATCCGTGTCACGACTGTAAACTTGGCTACGGAACTCTTTAAGGTGTGAGATATCTGGTTTCCATCCAACCCATCTCTCATAAGGTGTCACTCCCTTTACAGCCTTGGTAAGGACTCTATTCTTAATGTAGTCGGCACAGTTCATTGCTTATGCCCAAAATCTCTTTCCTATTTTCTTGTCTGCCAACAAACTGCATGCACTATCTCTTAGTGTTCGATTCAACCTCTGAACTACCCCATTTTGTTCCGGGTTATATGGTATAGTTTTGTGGTGTTGCACTCCCTCATCTCTCAGTTATTCCTCAAACTGGTTAGAGGTATATTCCCCCCCATTATCACTCCTTATCCTCTTAATGGGGGTTTCAAGCAACTTCTCACTCCATGTTTTATATTCTTTGAAGTAAGTTGATGCTTCAGACTTATTTTTTAGAAAGTAGACTCTAGAGTATCTAGACTTGTCATCGGTTATTGTCATCATAAACCTCTTTCCTCCAACCGAAGGTACTTTTGCAGGTCGCCAAATATCTGTGTGGACCAAATCTAACACTTTCTCACCTCTATATGTGGCAGCTTTGGGAAAGGGAAGTCTATGAGCCTTACCTTGAGCACAACCACTAGAATCATCCATCATTTCATTATCCCCAAACTGAATGCCTTTTACTACCCCAAGCTTTTTCATTTCCCTCAACCTATCAAAATGCACATGCCCCAATCGCTTATGCCAAATCATCAACTTAGGAACACCAACATAATAAGCATTCTTCTTTTCATTACTCAGGTTAAGCCTAAACATTCCTTGGCTACCATTATCTGCCGTGAAGTAAACTTTATCCCCATACTTAGCTGTAAAGACTCCTTTTTTGGTGAAGGTATCAAACTCTTTGTCATCTAGCACAACCATAGAGACATGATGTTTACTCGACTGAGGAATGTAGAGTACATTTGAGAATGTAAGTATAGAAGTCTTACCCTCCACTAAGACTTTCAGATCTACTGATCCCACTAGATCTGTAGTAACCACTCTCCCATCCCCATACTCTATCGCTACAGTAGGGATCTTTCTTAGCTTAGTGAAGAGTTCTTTATCACGACACATATGCATGGATGCACCTGAGTCGATGATCTATCATTCCTGTGGAGCTTCCCGAAATGCTCCAAGGGCACACTTCTGTCTCCGAGGGATCTCCTTCTCCTCTAGACTCTCGTCAAGAAGAAGCTCCCCATCCTCCTCAAAGGACTCATCCTCGGTTTCTCCTGTCACTTTTGTAACCACAAGCGCCATTTTCTTCCCTCTGGATGAATCCCCTCCACGGTTCTTTTGGCGCCTCAGCTCCGACAGCTTCACACAATATGCGATGAAGTGTCCCGCCTTTTGCAAAAATGACAAAGACCCTTTGGGGGCCTTGGTCCCCCAAAATGATCTTTTTCCCCTCTGTAAGGTTTCTTCGGGTCCTTCCCCCATCGGTCCCCTCTTGCTGCTAGAGCTTGAATGCTCTTTCCTCCTCTCCTAATCTCCATTGTGTTTTCTTGCACAAGTATCATCCTCACCACTGTGTTCCATTTCCATGAACTATCAGGCAATTCCTGTACTTGGTACACTATGTTCTCAAACTCATTTGGTAACTTTATGATAAGTGTGTTAACTTTCATTTTCATTGTACCTGTCCACCCGGCACTTTCCATCTCCATATACAAAGAAGAAAGATCATTACAGTAATATAACATCTTTCCCACATTTGAGTATCGTTCTCCGCGGTCTTCATGGTCGCCCCTCCCAATACTGTGGCTATAAGAGTGAGGGGTGTCTCCTTCCCTTTCCTTTTTTCGGACACACTGCTGTCCCCATCATCTGCCTCTTTCGCTGAGGCAACCGTTGCTGTAGAAAACCTTACTCCTCCAAATCCTGGTGGAGTTCTCGAAGGTGGACGTTTGACTTGTCCACTGACGATACCCTAGTATCGTTTTTCGCACAAAACTCCCATCATCATGGCTTCCCAATAGATGAACCCTGATCCATTGAAGGTGGGCACCCTAGAGGGTGGGCCCATAACATGCAATTTTGTATCCTCCATTGGACTACAGAATACAGGAAGCCTCTACATAGTTATTAACTAACCCACTTTCAATGGAAACCACTGCTATCCAAGCAGAGAAGCAGACAATATGACTGCACCCCTCTGCAACTTGGACTCCGTTGAGTACGTAGAAAAGAAATCTCTGAAAACGCCCAACCAGGCGATAAGTTATGAGGCAGTAAAAATGCCAATTCGTACAAACTCTCAAAGGGAGAGGTGACTACCTACCAAAATTTTCTAAGTCCTGATTCTCTGTAATAATTTAAAGGTATTAAAGTACGGACCAATCAGATAACTGTACCGTACCTAAAAGTACTACTGGCGGTGTACCTTTTGTACGGCCTATGTACGACAAGGCTTTTAAGTGGATGCGTGTTGGTTTTTCACTCGTCCGTACGTTCCTCGGAATTCCTATGACTAAATGTCATCTCTCCACGTGGCTCCAGGTCATGCCACGTTACAAAACGCCAAAGTGACCACTCCGAGATTTTGGCGATGATGTACGCCGTTGGATTATACAGGAAATGCAATCTAAGCCGTTATAAATACTTGTGCGATATTTGTTTCGCTATCTAAACAAAATGCGTGGTATCCGTTTTGAAAAAGTGTCGTGCTACGTACTTTCTAAAACTATATC
The DNA here is from genome assembly GCA_037447655.1 of Zygnema cylindricum. Lineage (NCBI taxonomy): Eukaryota > Viridiplantae > Streptophyta > Zygnematophyceae > Zygnematales > Zygnemataceae > Zygnema > Zygnema cylindricum. The sequence goes on from JBBHKE010001484.1 coordinate 190,552, forward strand.
TATGTACTCCGAATACATTTGTAGTTAAATGGATTTAATCCCTCTGAAATAAATATATACTTATCACATATCATAGCATTTAGCATTGGTCCTAGTCTATTATGATAAAGCTGACCGCTATCGGCCAACTTAACGAACCGTAGGTATCGGGATCAAATCCTTGGTCCATCAAGTATATTTTTAGTAACCTACTAAAAATAACTGCATGTTGAACTAAGGCAGCCATGGATCAACCACCCTCTCTATCCTTCAGTGACTACAATAAGTATGGGGGCTAGAGAGAGGAGGTGGAGGCAGGTTGTCTGTCCTTTTTCCTTTTAATTTATACTAACATATTAAACCTAGAAAATACTCAAGAAATTTTTCAATTTCAACAATCACAAAGAAGCTTATCTAGGTAGTGTCGGCTCCAAGTTGATACAAACCTAAATGAATTACACCTTGATAGTCCGAATGAAATAAGACTTTTTGTGTGCTCAGTTTCTTCACAGAATGCAAAGTTAGAATATGAGTTTTGGACAAAATTCCCCACTTTGACTTTCCCTTAGAAATACCACTACCCTGACGAGCAAAGACTCTGACCGACTACCCTTTTGTGTATCCTGGACTCCCCTGAGTCCGCTGTAAAAAAAATCACTAAATTTGCTCCCCTCAGCAGTGAGTTATGGCTGGCCAAAGTCGGCCAAGAAATACAGAAGCTCTCTAGGAGAGAGGCGGCTACCTAAGAGTTGTCTAAGTCCTAATCCCCTCTCTAAACCCCCTACTCCTGTTGTACCTAACCAATCCTACGACTGTAAAGTACAAGAAGGTACAGGTGCCACTGTACTTCTTATACGGCCATGTACGGCATGGCCGTCTCGCTGACGTATGTCATTTCCTGAGCCGTAGTAGCACCCTCCGCGATATTCGCAGTCCTTTAGTGGCCTGCCACGTGTCATCTGATGACGTCTCCCCCATAAACTGCCAAACGACCACTCCGGTGCTTCGGCTCCATTGTGAGCCGTCCAATCAACGCAACATTTAATTTTGTCCGTTGAAATTGCATGTCGACTTCATTTCGTGCGTTCTGATTTCTTTTAGTGCATCCGTGGTAGTTTTATGTATTTTCCGGCCTCTAATGTGTTAAATGTGTTCCGCAACGTGCTAATTTGTATATACCTAACGTACCCTGTATACTTCAACACTGGTCTTAGACTACAAGATAAGACTAACGACTACTGTCACGGTTGGTGTTAGGATCAAATCCTGGGTCTGTGAATGCTTTTTGGTTAAACTACCAACTTCTCCTTCCTGTCTCCTTCAGACAACCTAGACAGCCATGGCTCTAACTCCCTCTCCAGTTTTCAGTGACTGCGACAAGTGTGGGGACTTGAGAGAGGAGTTAGAGGCAAACTGTTCGTGCTTCTTTTAGCCTTTTATTCTACATCTTGCAGACCTAAAAAATACTCAAAGAAAACCACTAATTTCTACACATACCTAGGTGGATCACAAAGTCCATTGCCAATGCTCAGTAAGCCTCTAAGCCTTTTCATCCATTGATTCTCAAAGAGTTGTTGGGTACTGGCTTATCACGGACTTACTTTTTATTTCTCCCCTTTTCGTCTTCAAACAAAGTTCCTAAAAACCGATTCGACAATTTAAGAGGGTTTTCGTTTCACATTTAGGAAAGAAAGGACAAAGCCTCAATAACTTCCCAAATCTTTTTAGTGTACCATGGAGTTCAGATGCGAAAATTATGATAAAACTAGGATCGTTGCACTCAAAAATAAATCGAACAAAAATATCATGCACAGCGGAAGCTTAACACAAATAGTCTCACAATCTCACAACAAAGTACATCGACCAAATATACTTTTATTTAGCCGAATGCTTTTCCTTTACAAACTCTTACTCTCTCTTCTTACTCACTCGCATCTCTTCTTCTCACTCACTCACTTACTCTCACTTCTCCACTTACTCTCACTTACTACTTCTTTTCACTCTTACTTCTTCCTTACACCCATTCCCACTAAGCTTTGATGCATCACTATTTTAGACGCATGATGCATCTATTACTACAGACCCATAATAAATCCTTACTCATACTTCTCTTTAAATAAGAGCTTAAAGGACGACTTAGTCTGCACGACTTCTTCCACTAACTCGTCACGTCATTGACTCCACTAACTTCAAAGAAACTCACTCACACGCACTAGAACCTTTAGCGTCGAAACACAAGTGTCGCCAAACTTAAATGTGCGCTGGACTTCAAACCTTACCACGGTCCTACGCAATAAATACCTTACTAACCGTACTGTAACAGTAACAGCAGATCGAACTTGTTTGAAAAGGGGTATTTAGGTATTATGAATATAGAGTACTAAATTTGGTGGACGTCTGCAAAAGAATCGCGCGATTTAGAGTCCTATTTCAAAAGTTATAGCGAAGGGTGTATTTAGGTGACAGCTAGGGGTCAAAATAATAGGTGGGTAACATTGAAACGGGTTAAGGGTCAAAGTAGTCGCGAAATTTAAGGCGTATGTCTACATAAAGTACTAATATTGGTTTGGTACCTATTATGGTTCGTTTCGTACGATTTTTAGTACGAAACGTCATAATTCAAATTTGTAAGTTTCGTAGGTAGTTTCGCAAGTTAAATTCGCGACGCACGATGGTGCGAAGTCGCGTTTCGATTTGCGTGCACTTTTGCACGTAATTGCTACGTAGTAAAATGTAGTGTTTGATTGGTTAGTAAATGCTACGTGGTTAGTGGGAGATTTCGCACGCTTTTGCATTAGTCAGTCCGAGTCCTTGCTCATCAATGATTGGCCCAGGTAAAAGCCTGTTCAAACGGAGCTTTGACTCTGGCCTGGCTAGTCGAGGGCGATGATGGATAAATAGTGAAGTGTAAGAGGAGAGTAGACATCTTTTCCTTTGGAAAAGTTTGTGGAAATTCCGGCTAATCTTGGTCCTGAGCGATTAATACCAAATTGGAGGAAAGGCATTTTGCATTGAAATCTCTTACTAACTAAATAGTGTTTAAGTAGTTAAGAGATAGAATTATTAAGAGTGGAGGGTAGTGGAAAACACTTTAATAAGAAGGGTTGAGCCACGAGGGCAAGAGACCAAGCTAATGTTATGTGGACAAAAGCTTCTTCTATTTTAAAGTTTATCCTTATGTGAGTGTTGTCCAATGTGGATGTGTATTTTCCAATGTGTGGAATATGTGGTTGGGATTTTTTGTATTAATGTGATTTCTTTGAGAGGTAGGAGATCCTGTTACACGTACAGCTGTACCACGGTCCTACGCACTACATACCTTACTAATCGTACAATCGTTTCACGGTCCTACGCACTAAGTACTGTTGAAGGTCATAGGCATTAAGACTTGGCTGTGATCCACTCTCAGTAGGAGTCACACTTGCACCAGCAGGAGCAGGTGGAGCACTAGGGCTAATAGGAGCACTAGCAATAGGAGCTGAGCCATTATCAGACATTTTAGCGGAAGCAAACCCAAAGAAATATGCCTAGAAGACTAGATCTATAGTGTAAGATATGTAACTTCAAACGAAAGAGGTATTTCAACCAAACAAACATGTACTACAAGCAAATTAGAGACAATATAGCATAAAACACCTTAAACTGCACTCAGTGCTCTCATTTCCTTAATTCTTGTGTAAAATGTACATTCTGTGTTGAATTGATCAATCCTAATTGAACTAAAAACTTAAAAGATCTAGAAAACATCTAAAATATCTAGAAAACATCCAAAACGTATGTACATGGTCCACCAGACTCCCTACTGACAAAATCTAAGTGTTTGGACCAGAATTTTCCACTAACAATATCTATACCCTAAAAATCCGGGTGATTCTTATCACGTCTACATTCATTGGCGGCCCTACACACTAATTAACTTAAAGATATCAATTCGGGTAGATACTACAAAAATCATCTACACTAAATTTGGTCAATATTGAACAGTTGGTATTCTAAAAATATTCTAAGTCCTAGACTCAAATTTCTAAGACTTACTAAAGCTTACTTTTCAATACTCCCCTTAAGCTTTAGAAGACTTACTCACTTAGACCACATGCTTTTCTGCAGTACTCCAATTTAGGAGCGGGAAGGGCTTTTGTCAACATATCCGCAACCATTTTCTCATCAGGCAAATAACAAAGTTTTACCACTTTTGCAAATACTTTCTCACGTACCAAATGTAGCCGAATGTCCATATGCTTACTCTTAAAATGGTGACTTGGGTTTGTAGCCACAGAAATGGCTGCCTGATTGTCGCACCACATTACTTGTGTTCCGTGTTGTGTAAACCCCAATTCTTGAAGGAATGTCTTAATCCAAAGCAATTCCTTTAAGGCTGCGCTTGCAGCCATGTATTCGGCTTCCATAGTCGATTGTGTCGTGACTTTTTGAAGTTTACTACTCCAACTACAAGTTCCACTTCCAATCTGAATGACATACCCAGTTGTAGACTTCCTACTAGGCACATCACCATAGTTAGCATCACTCCAAGTATTAATACTAACCTTGTCCCCTCCCAAAGTAAGCCAAAGATTCCTAGTCCCAACAAGATATCTTAAGACCCTTTTTGCTGCCTCCCAATCTCTCTTTCGTGGATTTTGTAGACTTCTACTCAACACACCAACAGCTGCAGCTATATCAGGCCTAGTGCAATTCATGAAGTAAATCAAACTTCCTACTACTTGCCTGTAGGGTACTTGGGACATAATTTTTTGCTCTTCTACACTGAGTTCCTCATCTATTAGGACTCCAAACTCATGCTCCATTCCTTCAAGTTTTTGCTTATAGTCCATAGGAGTTGCACAACCTTTGGCGTCAACCAAGCCAAATTTTTCCAACATGTTTCCTATTGCTTCTTTTTGAGTTAGCCTAATGATTTTCTTTTCTCTATCTCTTTCAACTTGTATTCCAAGAATGTATTTAGCCTCACCCAAATCCTTCATTTCAAATTTTGAATTAAGAGCGTGTTTTACTCTAGCAATTCCTTCTTTGTTCCTACTAATTAGCAGCAAATCATCAACATACACAGCAATGAATATCACCTCATCAAGATTATCACCACACATCACATATACTGAATGATCTGAGCTAATTCTAGTAAACCCTAATCCTGTCAAGAACTCATCTAACTTTCGGTTCCACTGCCTAGGGGCCTGTTTTAGGCCATACAATGATTTTAAAAGTCTGCACACAAGATTTTCTTTTCCTACTTCCTCATAACCCTCAGGCTGCTTCATATAAATGACCTCATCTAAATCACCATGCAAAAAGGCAGTTTTGACATCCATTTGGTGGATGTCAAAACCCTCTATAGCAGCTAATGTAAGTAAGATACGGACAGATGGAAACCTTACAACCGGTGAAAAAATTTCTTCATAATCTATCCCCTCCTTTTTATTATATCCCTTAGCAACCAAACGAGCCTTATACCTGTCTATGGTATTATCTGGGTTCAATTTTAACTTAAATACCCATTTACTTCCAATAGCCTTTCTCCCTGGAGGAAGCTCCACCAGATCCCAAGTTTGGGCCTCCATGATGGACTTCATTTCCTCATTGACGGCTTCCACCCAATGTTCCCTTTCATTACTCGAAAAAGCTTCTTTCAATGTTAAAGGCTCTTCTATGTGTGCAGAATGAGCAAAGGCTGCATTTTCTCCCCTGAGTCGTGCACTTCGCCTCACTCCACCTGGAAATTTTGTCGCTGGTATAGATGGTTGGGTCCTCCTCCTTGATACATGTGATTCTTCTTGTGATTCAGTTTCAGCTTGAGGTAGAGGAGATTCTACAACTCTTTCGGGCATAACACTTCCTGTTTCTGGTGGAGAAGATGATTCCAAGTCATTTTGACTTAAACTAGATGCATTTTCTACATTTTTCTTAAAAAACATAGGATTTTCCTCTAAAAAGATATAATTAACACTTTTATCTTTCTTTTCATCGCTACATTGACTAAATACATCTACTCCTCTTCCCTCATCCTTCACTATGATGTTTCTGGCTACCACAACTCTATTTCTCTTAATGTCATATACTTTATAACCCTTGGCATGATCATCATACCCTAAAAATATACCTGGTATGCCTTTTGACTCTAATTTCCATTTTTGTGGATCATTATCTAGCAAGAATACCTTACTTCCAAACACTTTGAAGTGACTTACATCTGGTTTGTGTCCTGTCCACATTTCATAAGGAGTTTTATCTTTTATTGCCCTAGTTTCTAGCCTATTTCTCACATAGGCTGCACAATGCATAGCCTCTGCCCAAAATTTGTAATCTATGTCCATATCAGCCATCATTGTCCTAGCACACTCTGATATGGTCCTATTCATCCTTTCTAAAACACCGTTTTGTTCCGGAGAATAAGGAACGGTTAGTTGACGTGAGATTCCATGCAATTTTAGGAATTCTGCAAACTCATTAGAAATGTACTCCCCTCCATTATCAAATCTGAATCCGGCTATCTTTCTCTCATGTAGATTCTCAACCCAAGCCTTATACTCTTTAAATTTTGAAAAAACTTCATCCTTACTTCTTAAAAATAAACTGTAGTAAATCTACTATAGTCATCAGTAAAGGTAAGCATAAACTTAGCACCTCCCATAGATGGATACCTAGATGGCCCCCATACATCTGAATAAATTAGTTATAGAACCCTGCTACTTCTATGATCAGTTTGCGAAGGGAAAGGCAACTTATGAATTTTTCCCATTGCACAACCATCACATACATTTGATGCTGGTTTTTGACTAATTTTTACACCTTCCACCATTTTTTGATTTACCATCTTTTCTAATCTATCATAATTCACATGTCCTAAACCTTTATGCCATAAATCACAATCACTGATTACACTTGAGTACATAACATCATTGTCATTATCATTTGCAAGACTCAACCGATACAAATTGTTACCTCCAGCAAATCCTTCTGCAACTATTTTCCCATTCTTACTGACTGTTTTCTTTCCATTCTCAGATATAGTCTTAAAACCTTTCTTTTCTACCACTGACATAGAGAAAAAGTTTCTTTTAAAAACTGGAACATGCAACACATCTTCTAAGACCCTTTTCACAGGTTTTCCATCTACATTCAACATAAGTGACACCCTCCCTTTTGCTTTCGACTCAACAAATGTATCATCACTAAAATAAATTATGATGGGTGAAATAGATTGAATACTCTCAAAAAGATGGCGATTGCGGCACATGTGTGCAGATGCACCGGAGTCCATTATCCATTCGTCTTCCTCCACGCCTTCCGTTGCTTGTGCCATCGCAAAGTATTTCTTCTCGTTGTTGATAGGAAAGCTGCTCACTTCAAAATGCTGTTGGGCGTCCATTTGAGGTGGATGGAACTCGGCTTTCGTCCCAACCTGAGCGAAAATTTCCCGTAGCTTTGGCTCTTTTGTAGGCATTACAACCTGAAAACATGGCCCTTTTCATCACAGTAGTAGCAAGTCAAAGGTGACCTTCTAGGTCCACTACCTCTACCACTGCCACTACCACTACCACTGCCAATCTTAGAGTCTGAAAACTGGTTAGCTAAAGCCTGAACAGACTTACTACTACCTCTTTGTGACATCTGGTTAGCTTCTTCACTCAAAATAAGTTGAATCGCTAATGCTATGTTCCATTGACGCTGTGGAATAGCCCTAAGCCTATCCATGGCTCCCTTATATTCATCGGACAAAGTTCTCATCAACAACATAGCCTGCTGAGGTGGTGAAAAGTCCCCACCTGCACTAGTACTTTGAAGAAACAACCTTTTCATAGCATGACAATGATCTGACATACTACCTCCAGAATACTTAAATTCAAAAATCTGAGTGGCTATGTTTGTCTGGACGGTAACATCTAGCTGAACATGCATAGCACGTACACTAAACCAAACATCAGATGCTTTCTTCATCTCAAGATATGACATTACCAAATCTTTTGTCATAGACTGCTTCAAGACGTTAAGGCAATAGAGATTCTTTTTTCTCCAATCCGGCGCAGCCACATCCGCTGTTCCTTCCACAATGGGTGATAAGTCCCTCTCCTCGAAATATGAGCTCAACATATCTTCCCAATTTAAGAAGTCAGTTCCGTCAAAAATAGGCAATTTGGGCGGTGGGCCCATAACCTGTTGAAGGTCATAGGCATTAAGACTCGGCTGTGATCCACTCCCACTAGGAGTCCCACTTGCACCAGCAGGAGCAGGTGGAGCACTAGGGCTAATAGGAGCACTTGCAATAGGAGCTGAGCCATTATCAGACATTTTAGCGGAAGCAAACCCAAAGAAATATGCCTAGAAGACTAGATCTATAGTGTAAGATATGTAACTCCAAACGAAAGAGGTATTTCAACCAAACAAACATGTACTACAAGCAAATTAGAGACAATAGAGCATAAAACACCTTAAACTGCACTCAGTGCTCTCATATCCTTAATTCTTGTGTAAAATGTACATTCTGTGTTGAATTGATCAATCCTAATTGAACTAAATACTTAAAAGATCTAGAAAACATCTAAAATATCTAGAAAACATCCAAAACGTATGTACATGGTCCACCAGACTCCCTACTGACAAAATCTAAGTGTTTGGACCAGAATTGTCCACTAACAATATCTATACCCTAAAAATCCGGGTGATTCTTATCACGTCTACATTCATTGGCGGCCCTACACACTAATTAACTTAAAGATATCAATTCGGGTTGATACTACAAAAATCATCTACACTAAATTTGGTCAATATTGAACAGTTGGTATTCTAAAAATATTCTAAGTCCTAGACTCAAATTTCTAAGACTTACTAAAGCTTACTTTTCAATAAGTACCTTACTAACTGTACACCCGTACCACGGTCTACGCACTAAATACCTTACTGGCCGTACAGTACCAAATGACACGAACCTTAACTAACACTCAAATTAAACAAGACGTTTGCAGACGTTACTGCAGATAGAAACTAAACACAAACGTGAATTCGACCGATCCGCCGATTCACCCAATAACCAAACAAATTAATCACTCATCAGACCCACGTTTATGGTTTTTGGTGGCCTCTTGCTCAAGAATTGATTCACAATGAGCCATTACTCGCTTTATCAAAGGAAAAAAATTGAGACGTGAAATCCTCCAATCCCTTTCCTTCCCCCCTCCCCAAACATATCCCCCATGTTGGGAAATAATCGCATCTCGAAGTTGACAAAACTCGGCCTGTGGGCTACTTCATCTTAGCGTTGTTCAACGCCGAGTTCTATGCGAATTTGAAACTTAAAAGATTTTCCACTAGAATCCCAATTTTCTATATTGACTCCATTTTGAACATGAGTTAGGAGTTACTCTTAGGGGCGGTCTAAAAAGGAAGGCCTCCAAAATTGCGTCAGCCATGTGAGCCTCTTAATTTGGGGCCTTCGGTGGCGGCACGCGCCAAGGAATCTCTTTCCAATCCCTTAAGACTTTTATCAAATGATCATGAAATTTGAGTCCCTTTATCCTTAGAAGATTGGGTCATCTCCTTTGTCTACACCTCTTCCAGCGTGGGCGGAAAAGGTCGCATCCGCACATGGGGTTAATCTTGAATCATCAAAAGGCCACATCTCGGTGTAAAGTACTTGAGAAGATGATTGTGACACGCCCCTAACACCGAAGGGGAAAAATTTCATCGGGGTTTGTGTTGTATCGTTCCTGTGATCTGAAAGGATCGATAATAAACTCAATCTTAACTAATAAGCAATTAAGGGAGCAAAAGCATTCAACATTGAATCAGCATTGAGAAGACATTTTGGAAAAATTCTCACATTAGTAAAAAAACCGAAATTACAATTTCTCTTCTATCTCTTTTATTTCTTCTATTCTTCCGTGTATTCCTCCAATGAAGTGATTACACAAGTCTATTGTGTTCCTCTAAATAATACACCAGCCGTGGTGCGGCACATGTGATCGTGCGCCGACAAGACACCTCTAGAAATCTGCCACCTGTCCGCGGATTAGACTAGAACACTTTAATTTTCACTAAGGACTCAAAGCATTGTAAAACGACAAGTCAAAACGAAAGTACTATACAAATCTAGAATAATATCGTACTATACTAGACGTATGATAATTCTAGACGCGAATCGATGTATTGCGAAACAAACATAAGACACGGTGTATCGCTATTAGTGTTAATGCTTTTTTCGCCAATTAAAACATATTTTCTCCCTACACACGTTGGATTTTGGGTCGCGGTTGAAAGGTAAGATTCTCAACTTCCGGTTGACGGTCTCAAATGGAAAATCAGGCAAGTGTGTACGGAGAAAAGATGTTTTAAGTGGCAGAAAAATTATTAACACTAATAGCGATACACGGTGTAGTACTTTCTCGAAATTGTACTTGAAAGTATTTTTGCGATACATTCTAAAAAGTACACTTGCGAAATCGAGGCGATTCCGCACGCGTACGACTCTTTCAATGAATCGTAACATGAACTTCTTAAGGTCCAACTAGGACCCAGCCCCGACCTAAGAGTTTTCTTCGCTGATAGGCTTGAGTGATCCATTGACCATCTGTTCCTTAGTAAGCCTTTCATTTCTAGCTACTAGGAGAGGCTAACAATGCATCCTCCCCCAAACCTCTCCAACTCAGTATTTACCACCCTACTCATCTGCTCGAGAATTTTGTGTCGAGTGACGTGTTCGTCGACAAAGAGAGGAACGATAATGGATTCTATCCCATGTCGTGGGACTAATCCAATATTTTTTTCTCGATTTGTGCTATCGTAGCCAGCATATTCTCAAGAGGGGGAGGGTCCTCCAACTCCCTATTTGTAGGGATTACTCTTAATACATCTGTACACACATCGTCCATCCACTAAAAATCCTCCCCACTTGGTAGCGGATCAAGATCCCTTTGAACAACGTCCCCACCTAAAAAAATCCTCCTAGAATCCTACCTCGAAGAGCAGCTAACATTGGGTCTTATCCCTCCTAGTCCACAACTTTATCCTTGAGTGAGAAGAGTTTCCCTCCCGGGATTGGCCTCCATAAAAAGGGGAACCACCCGACCTCAAGTCACAATAAGGGGTGTTTTCGAGGGGTCTTGGCTTAGGGATAATGGCTCTCAAGAATTCGTGAGTACATTTCATAGGAGAAATGTTCCCTTCAGTTTCGAGAACATCCTTCTCCTTCCTCGTCGCCATCTCCGTCCCTCTCCACCTCCCCTTTTCTCTCCTCTCCCTCAACCTCTCCCTCCCTCTCCCTCTCCCTCTCCCGCTCGGTCTCACGCTCCCGCTATCACTCCCTCTTTCTCTCCCTCTCCCGCTCCCACTCCAACTCCCTCTTCCCCTCTCCCTCCCCCTCCCTTTTCCCCCCCTCTCCCTCGCCCTTTCCCTCTCCCTCTCCCTCACCTCTGCCTCTCTCCCCCGCTCTTTCTCTCCCTCTTACTTTCCCTGACCCTCTCCCTCTTTTTCTCTTTCCCTTTCCCTCTCCCTCTCTCGCTCCCTCCCTCACGTTCCTCCCTCCTTCTCCCTCTCCCACACCTTATCCCTCCCTCTTTCCCTCGGAGAACATGGAAATGAACGAATTTAGCGGCCATCACCGGCTTATTGCAATCCTACAATCCTGTGCTCTTTCGAATAACGATCATTTCCTCACCCATGGATTAGCCCACGATTGTTGGAAAGCCTTTGAAATCAATTTAAAAAAGGTGGTAAAAACATAGGTCAATATATATTTGGAAATTTCTTGCAATTGAATCAAACATAATGTGTCCATAGGTGAGGCCGTGAAAAAGTAAAACACAATTGTAGAACATTAACTCAATAATGGAAGTGTAATCGAAGATGAAGATTGTTGAGGAAGTGGAGGAAGAGGAGGAGAAGGAGGAGGGGAAAGGATGGGGGGGAAAGTGAGAGGGAGAGGGAGAGGGAAAGGGAAAGGGAGGGAGAGGATATACATGCATACATTCCACATACATCTGCTAGTCTTCCTTCCCTCAGTCTCCGCCTTTTGTTTTTATGAATATTTACAATTCAATACACAAACTCATTTGAGTTTAAACAAAAGAAACTAAAACAAAAATTAAAAAAATTGTACTTTTTTGCCCACCTACAAATTAAACCCTAATTTTGCCTCATAAAGTACATTTCAACATTGACATTAAATCCCACATTGTAATGTTACTAGAGCCTTACCCCTCTTCCTCCTAGTGACTATGGGAATTCAAAAAAAGAAAAAAAAAAAAAAAAGAAAAAAAAAAATCCCCCAAAATGTTTTTCTCTTGCATTTATTTTTAAGTATGGAACCAAACCCTCAAGGTTTAGGGTTTTCGGAGAATACAAGAAAGGAGCTCATAGGTTCGCATATCTCACACACCACTTTTTAGGTCATTTTTTAGTTCTTGGAGACCGAAAGAAATTATGGAAAACGGGAGAAAAATTTGGATTTTTTTTTTTTTTTTCGAAAACGGAAGAAATATTTGAAACTGGCGGAAGTTTTGGAAAACTGAAAGATTTTTTTGGAAAACGGAAGAAATAACTGAAACTGAATCACGTTACGGAAAACCGAAAGAAATTCTCAAAAACCGGAAGGGAGTGGAAAGAATCCGTACAGAAAATTATCTTAAGCAATTGACGGAGGAGAAGATTTCCCTTTTTTTTTTCCAGCATTGATTTTCTCCAGCCTCTATTTTTTCCAAACTCGATATTTTCCCACGAATTATAACTCTCATAAATAAATTGTGCGTGAATTGACGCACTTTTTAAATAAAATTGGTCCTTTTCAAGTTCCACAGAAAGCCCAAAACCCTACTTTTGATTCCCCTGCGGAATCGGAACCTTAGAAACCCTACAAACCCTAAAAAAATAGAATTCTAAAAACCCTAGATCCTTAGAACACCTAAAAACCCTAGAAATTCAGCTTTTGCTTTCCTCCTTTTTTTCTTTTTTAATCGTTATCAGAATCCCTTAAAAAAACCACATTTTCTCATCCATCATGTAAAATTGTCAAAAAAAAGTCAACTCTGACGATTCTCCATACAATGCGGCGGTACAATTTTCCATCTTCTTGAAAAGTCAAAGTGTCTCCTTCAAGAGATAATTCCGGAGTATGGGAAATATTTTAAGATGGGTTGTAAAAAAGGATGTTATGGAACAAAGGGAGAGAAAGAGAAGAGAGAAAATTTAGTCAAACGCGATAACGAGATATACCAAAAAAGGAAAAAGAAATAGACGTCTGATTGACTGATTTTGGCCTATTCTTTCAACTGACGATTTTGAATAACCTTTACATAGAAAACATAAAATCCCCAAAACAAGGAAAGTAGGAAACCCCAAATGAAATCCAAAGCCACGAATCTTGAAACTGCGAATCTGGCTTCATTTTCTATTCAGACCAGAAAAAAAATTAACAAGGACATTATTATGGACACAAACTCGAGGATGTCCGAAGATGGACAGCGGCTCTGTGTGACATCTGTCACCTCAAACTAAGAGGCAGGGAGAGAGAGAGGTAGAGGGGTAGAGAGAGAGAGAGAGAATGAACAAATTCGAAATTAATACATGTCGAGTTCCGTCAAGTCATCCATAGGAACAGCGAGACCTTCTTCCGGAAGGTCCCCAAAACCGTCGGTCGGATCTTCTCCAAGATTTTCCAGCCAGCCAAAAACATCTCCTTGTCCTGCCAAAACCTCCTGAAGATCAATTTCCCCATGAAAATTCAAATCTGTTTGTACTTCTCCTCCGCCTCCTCCTACTCCTACTCCAACCCCAGAGAAAGAAACAGGTGGAGGAACGACAGGAATTGGTGTCAGGATCGAAGTTTCGGATATGGGAATAACAAGTTCTGCTATAGACGAAGTATGAGTCTCTATATCTAAAGAAACTGTATCTGAAAGTAATCCATTCGATTGTCGAGCAAAATTCGACAAACCTCGATTACGAGGTCGACCTTTGGCTTTCCTTTCTTCTCTCCCATTGTTATTTCTCTCTGAAGCCTTGACATCAGAAACCCTCTCTCTCTCCGTCCTTTTCCCAACTGCCGTATTTGCGAGTTTCCAGTCAGAATCTCTCTCTGTCCGTTTCCGTTTAACATTTCCATGTGGCAAAACAGTTTGAGAAACTGTCGAATCAATAGTTACTCGAGATCCACTACCCACTTCATCCAACCGGACGGTTTTCTCTCTCACTCTCTCAACGGCATTTCGACTCTCTGTGATTCTCGAGGAAAAACCGGTTTTTCCTGTCACTGTCACGTCACGTTCCATGTCTGACCATTTTGGACTCAAATCTGGAGGCCCTGCAGAGGAATTTCACCCAGAAAAAAAAAGCCAAATAAGAGAACTAAATGGAAGGAAAAGAAAGAGAAAACTGAAAGGAAGGAAAAGCAAAAAGTACAGAAAAGGAAAAAGAACAATAAAAATCACAGATGTTGGTAAGTTTCAAGTCACGATTGAAACAGGCCAGTCAGTTCCCTTTCCAACAATGCTATCCAATAATGCTCAGAAATAAAAAAACCATCAAAACCAAATCAAAACCAAAACCAAAACCAAAACCGAATCAAAACCAAAACCATCCTTACCTGGCGTTGTCATCGTCAGACCTCCTCCTCCACCACCTCCTCCTCCGTCCTCCCTCTCAATCCCCACCAAAAGCTTATTATTCGCCTCGTTTTCCACAACCGATAATCTTTCTTTCGCGATTCCGAAAAGATGATCTCTCAAAGACGGAGTTTGGAAAGAACTTATTCCGTTTTCGAAATCTTCCCATCTTTTCAAAGCTCGTTTTGCGGCCGCGAGAGCTGACTGTCTCGCTCCCTTCCCACTCAAACCCGATTTTCCGGCCGCCGAGGAATTGTTATTGTGACCATATCCGTTTTTACCCTGCAAAAACACCACATATGCCAAAATAAAGGGAGGTCAGTTTTTTTCTGAAAAGCCCAAAGAAACCCTACAGAAACTCTATAAAACCCAATACCAGAAATTCCAGAAAATAGGAAGGTTGGTTTTTGCTCTAAAAAAAGAAAAAGCTTTTTCTGGCCGTAGAGGAATAGTTATTGTGACCACAACCGATTTTAGAAAACCCTAAAAACCCTAAAACATCCCTTAAAACCCTAAAAACTCTAAGTATAGAACCCCAGAAAACCAGAGAGGTCATTTTTTGTTCTAAGCTGGTAGCTGGTATGGAGGCCTGCCTTTAGAGGAAGTTTAATACCCCCAAACAGACAAATAAGAATTATAATAACAAATAACAAAAAATAACTTACCATCCTACGATCGTAAGCAGTTTCCAGAAGTCTCTGTAGAGCGAGCTTCTCCCGTTGCCTAACAAACAAGAAAACCCCCAAAATATCAATGATTATGAATATGAATATGAAGATTATGATTATGATTGTGATTATGATTGTGATTATGATTGTGATTATGATTGTGATTATGATTATGATATAATTATCATTATGATTATAACTATGATTATGATAATGAATATGTCTACGATGACGATGACGATGATTATGACTATGATTATGACTATGACTATGATAATGATAATGAATATGATTACGATGACGATGACGATGAAGATGACGATGACTATGATTATGATGATTATCATTATGATTACGATTACGATTACGATTACGATTAGGATTACGATTACGATAATCATTATGATTGTCATGATAGTTATATAGGTCGATATATCGTTAGTCGACATATCAGCGATATATCCTGATATATGATATCGGTCAAAAAACGATATTTTTCATGATATATGCCATAACACCTCGCTTCCCATTGGACCAACAGAATGGCCCGGAAAACTAATGCCCGTGATGAGACTTCTGACAAGAGGCCCAATTTTGGCCGGAAATGTGGAAAATTGGAAATTAAATAATTGATGCACCTGCCTTTTCAACGGCTGAAAACCCTTTGCAACGCCTGAAAACTATTGTATTTTCAAAGTGTGAAACTGCCCTAACTCTGTAAGCTCAAAATGCTCGAGTTTTTGGAAGGTAAAGTCTTTTGTGAATCTATTGTTATTATTGATAAAAGTTATAATTGATTATTAACAGAAGCCACGCTAATAATGGTGGATAGTGTACCTTTCTTCCTCGGGTCGACTGGAAGCGATTATTGCTTCAAGAGTTTCTACTCTCCTTCTTGTTTCCATCATCTGAAAAAAAACAGTAAAATCCTTTAAATTCCATCAGATATCTGGAAATCACATGCATTTCACAGTTAGGATTTAATTACTTTTTTGTACTCGTTGTTGAGATTTTACTTTCTTTTTCTTGTATCACTTACTTTTTTTATATCTTACCTTTTTGTTGAGATTTACCTTTCACTTGATTCACCATCTATTTTAACATCTTAAATTTGGCAATTCCTAGTCTAATTCTCAGTTTATAATCATGTCATATTTCCTATCTTTCCTAATTTATCTTTTGTAATTTATCTTTTGTAATTTCTGAGTTTAACTCACATCTTCACCATATCAACTTTGTCCTAATTTGCAGAAGTAATTTCCTGGTTTAACTCTCAATTTTTCTAATCATCTCATCTTTTTTTTTTCTAAATAATAATTTCACTCACCTGGTGTCGCAAGTCCTTTTGGAGTTGTCTTAATTCGAGACAAATTTTGTCATCTTCTGATTGGATAACACTTGGCTGTTTAACCAAGGGAGAGGGAGAGGGAGAGGGGAGAGAGAGGGAGGGGGAGGGGGAGGGGGAGAGAGGGCAGAGGGGAGGGAAATCAGTATTGATTTACTGTTGATTAAGGAAAATGCAGATAATTTAAGGATATTTTAAAGAACAACGTTAAAGATAAGTATCAGGATAATTCTAAGGGCGGTTTAAAGAAAAGTTAATGATAAATATAAGGATAAATACAAGGAATACTGAAGAATGACATAAAGACAGCTGTTGTTTAAGGACATTTAACTTTTTTAATTTTGTCTCATGCAAACAAAAAGACTCCAAAAAATTTGATCGTTGACAAATTCAAAGCCAAAAATTTAAACAGAAATCACACGAAATTTCCACTCTTCCTATTCCTCTCCCATTCCTTCTCTTTCCTTCTTCTTTTTTCTTTCTTTATTTTCTCTTTTGTTTTTCTTTTTTTCTCCTTATCTTTTGAAGGTTTTACGTGTTTGAGATTTTGTATTTTATGCGTGGTTTCAAAATCCATTTCAACATCTTTCACTATTTCTCAGGCTTTTACTAGATGTGTTTGTTATGTGAAGAGACTAGATGTGTTTGTTATGTGAAGAGGCTTAAAGGGGTATTTTCTTTTATTTGTCTTTCCCTTTTTTTTTCCCTTCCCTTTATTTTTCCCTTTCTCTTTTCCTTCTATTCTTTCGTATTTCTTTTCCATGTTTCGACCAAATATCAGGTGAACATGCATCAGGTCTACATGACTAAAATTACCGCAACTTCTATCATTTTGTTCGCATTTTTATTATTTTTGGTTTTCTATAGTTATGAATATTTTAAAACATAGTGCCACAAAAGACCCAGGTGAAAAATACAGCTTCGTGGAAAAAAATCACCAAAAAAAAAACAATAACAAAAATAACAATAATAATAATAATTACCGCATCATCGATCGAAAACCCGAGTGCGTTGAGTTCCATTCGTATCCTATCATCCAATGAAAAGTTACCAATATCCTTTCCCTCCTCTCCCTCCTCACCCTCCCTTCCTCCCTCCATCTCCTGCCTATACACAGGTTCGTTTTTTCCGTTTACCACCACTCCTCCTGTTTCCCAAAAATTTGTCGTACTCCCATCAAAAAAAGTTACATAATTTTCAGCCAAAATATTCTCAAATTCTCCCGGAGATTGAACTTCCAATATTTGTTCTTCCTCTCCCTCTTTGACTACGGAACTATATCCATTCAAAGGAACCATTCCTTGCTCTGTTTTTTGTCTTTTCCCAGATCCTCCTAAAACTACCGAATGTTCCTTCTCCCATACTCCTTTCCCACTACCCACCTTTACGTCCCTCTTCAAAATCCCATTCTTCGAGTCAACGACAGAAGTTCCCTCTCCCTCTGCCCCCCCCTCCATTCTCCAATCTTCTCCCATGTTTTCTGTTGTCCCTCCAGACATTTCTTCGTCGTCTAATAGGGGAGGAGTGACCATTTCTTTGACTATTTTTCCATAATTATTTTCTTTACATGAATCTTCCTCCGAAACATCGTCTTCATCGATAATTGCCGCTAATAACCTTTGTGATAACGAGAGAATTCCACACCAATTATTGATTTCCATTTCTTGATTGAAACCTTCGTCGTCTTTTCCCATTTTCGTCTCTTTTCCCACTTTCATCTCTTTTCCCATTTTCAAGTCGTTTCCCATTTTTGAATCTTTTCCCGTTTTTGAATCTCTTCCCGTTTTCAAATCTTTTCCATTTTTCGGGTCTCCAAAGAAAGAATTTACATTGGGTTCGAAAAAATTTGTTTGGAGTTGACCGGTCTCGTCACAAAAACTTGCGATTTTCGGTTTCGAAATTGGGCTTTGAGTTGGATCAACCTGCATTTTTATTTTTTTTAAGCGAATCCATTTCCCAATACCCAGTAAGATTCAACGAAAGAAGAACTTTGAAAAAAAAATTATGAAGTCTAGACGTAAAAACTTCAAATAAAAATACTTAAACAGTTCAATTTTTTAGGTTTACTTTTTTTCCTTTCTTTCTTTTTTTTGTTGAAGAAAATGTTGCGGTGACACAGTATGTGATTCCCCGCTAGACCTTTTTTTGTACGTGATTTTTTTTTTCTTTATCCCGAAAGAAGAAGTTTTGAGGATTTTGGACATAAAAGTCCTTTCTAATATTTTTTACCATAAATACTTTATATTTTTTTTTCAAAGACTTTTAAGAAAAATGATGTCCTCACCACAGTATGTGATTGCCACACTAAATTTTGTAACCCATCGTCTTCTTCCTGTAATGACTTTTGTCCTTTCCACTGCTCCATTAATAATCCACATACCCACAACAACTACTCAGTGATTTTATTTTGAAAAAGAATGAGTTTGTTTCTGAACCAAAAAATAAATATATCTATATCTATTTCTATATCAGAATACATACATAGATATATATACATATAGCATACATATATATATCTATATATATAAATATATTTATATGTGTGTGTGTATATATATATATATGTATGCATTGTTAATTTCCAAAAAGAACGGTTTTGATTTTAAATAAATAAAGATATGATTGTTGATTTCGAAAACGAATGGTTTTCATATCAAATAAACAACTAAATAAACATAAGGTAATTTGGAAAAGGGACGGTTTTGATTCAAATTAGGTAATTAAATAAATATACAATTGTTAATTTCCAGAAAGAACGGTTTTCTTTCTAAATCCATAATCAAATCTAAGATTGTTCATTTGGAATGAACTGTTTTGTTTTAAATAAATATATGTATGATTGTTGAAGCACCAAAAAGGAATAAGAGCGCAAAAAAGAACTCTTGTTTTTCTGAAATGACCTTCTTATGCAAAGATCTTAAGACATATTTTTTAAGGGTCAAAATAACAACATTTTAGAATTTTTTTCAGCATTCTGGTTGTCTACAATAGTCACTTGAGAAATACTTCAACGAAATTTTCAAAGGGAAAAGTAAAAAGTAAAATAAGGGGTCAGACTGAAAGTCACCCATTCAAAAAAAATCACGCCCAGGAGATGGACAGAGAGGGAGAGAAAGGAGGAGAAGAGGCGCGCCTCAAATCCATCTCTTATCATCAGCCGTCAGTTCGATCAGGAACCAACACAAAGATTAACTTTTATGGCATTTAAACCTCCTTTTTTCCTTTTCTCTCTCTCTCTACGTGAAAAAATAGCCATCTACCCACCCAGAAAGCTTTCCTTACTAAGCGGAACATGTAAAAAAAAAAAAAAAGCACATTAGAAACAATTAAAAATAAATAAATAAGAAAAAAAAGAAATAAAAAAAAGACTAAAAAAAAGGAAAATGTGTAAGTAAATAAATAAAAGACTAAGAAAAACAAGTATTTACTCACAAGTTGTTGCAAATAATTCATGTCTTCGGAAGTAGGAAATGCAAAATAGGGGTCCAAAGACTTCCAGAATGGGTTCGAAGAGGCGTTCACTGAAAAAAAAAACCGGCATTGTGTCAATAACAACAACGACAGCAAAAAGAAAAGGAATTTCTGTCCAGTTTTAGAGATACAAAGTCAAAAGCAAGTCATTTTGTAGAAGTATTTTTGATACTCACTCTTATAATCATTTTTGGACTTTCCCCAACTTCGACAAATTTAAGCTCTGAATTGGTATGAAATCTCTGCTTCTAAATGTCATACCATGCAATAATACTTTATAATCCGTATATATCAATTCCGTGAAAGTTGATATGCAATGATAATCTGTATATATATATATATATATATATATATATATATATATATATATATATATATATATATATATATATATATATATATATCAATTCTGTGAAAGTTGATTTGCAATAATAACTTAAAATATGCACATACATCGATTCCGATAATGTTGAGCACGATTCCTGAAATTCTCCACAAGACTACCTTGAAATTTTATGTAATTTTCATTTGTAATGGAATTAGCCTATAGAATGGTTTTAAACCAGGAAAAACCATTCTTCGTTGCATACACAAACGACAAAAAAATCTTAGGAAGGTAGGAAGTAGAGAGAGGAGGAGAAGATGAGGAGGAGAGAAGGAGATGAAGGAATGAGCAGGTCGACATCAAAAGATGGAACATTCGGAACAGCGAATCAAGAAAGAAGGAAGGAAATGGAGAAAACAAAGAGGAAAGAAAGGGAGAGAGGAGAACATAGATAAGAGGGAGGGAGGGAGAGGAGAGGAGAACATAGAGGAGGTTTAAAAAAAATACCACTAAAATTAACAGCCGCTGTGACCGCAGCTGACAATTCCTCCAAATCATCGTCAGAATCGCCTGTTTGACCAAAAAAGACAAAAAAGTGTAAATAAACTTTAAAAAAGCTAAATGGAAAGTGAAAATAAACTGTCAAACGCTAATGAAAAATGTGACAATAAGTTGTTAAAATTGTGAAGATAACTGTCAAAAACTAAAACAAACGAGAAAAAAAATAGGGCAAACACAAAAACAAAAGCGATAAACTGTTAACCAATACAAAAAGTTAAAAAAAAAATAAAAAATCAAACACTAACATAAAAGCATGTCAACCAAAAGTTTTGTTATCGACTCAAAACTTCACATCAACACCCCAACAAGTTAATACCTTTTAAGAGTTCAGGGCACAAAGACAATCGGAAAAAAAAAGGAAAACAAGAAAAGAAAAATAAACAATACAAAAACAGAAAAATCACCTGACATGTCTCCTGGGCCAGAATTTGGCCTCCTTGGACGAGCATTTTGTTTTCTTTCTCCTGTTTTTAAAACTTGCTTATTCCTGCAAATCACACAAAAAGTTGCTTAATTCTGTCCAGAAAACTGACAAATCACACAAAAAGTTGCTTATTTCTGTCCAGAAAACCGGCAAATCACACAAAAAGTTGCTAATTTCTGTCCAAAAAACTGGGAAATTTACAAAATCATACAGAACTTGCTTAATTCTGTCCAGAAAACCACAACTCACACAAAAAAAATGTCTATTTTGGTCCATAACCGATAAATCACACAAAATCTTGCTTAATTCTGTCCAGAAAACTGACAAGTCACACAAAAAATGAATTATTTCTTTCCAGAAAACAAACAAACGACACATGAAATTGGTTATTTCTGTCCAGAAACCCGACAAATCATACAAAAGCTTGCCTATTTTTGTTCAGGAAACCAGCAAATCGTACAAAAAGTTGCTTAAGAACTCCAGAGTAGTTCAACAAAGCAGTATCACCCAGTAGAAATAATCTCTCGCGGGGAGCGACAAGAGAGAAAGGGAGGGAGAGAGAAAGAGAGGAGAGAAAGAGAAAAAGTGAGGGAGAGAGAAAACGAGAGAGATGACAGAGACAGAGAGAAAAAGAGAGAAGGGAGAGAGAGAGAGAGAGAGAAAAAAGAAAGAGAAAAGAGAAGAGAGGTACCTTTCCCCTTTCTCTGGACCGCCACGTATACTCCGAATCTGCTTTGCGTTCCCTCCCACCGCCCCCCCTTCGAACTTCTCACTACTCCCTGTCAGTTGTATTTTTGTTCGAGGCCCAACAGTCGTAACTCCTCTCCCACTCCTCCCATGTCTCCTCACTCCCTCCCCAATTTCCTCCTTAACAACGGAAGTCCTTTCTGCAAATCCTGACCTTTTTGCAGAAGGAATTTGTCCTTGAACTCCTATAGGTCCAACAAAACTCTCCTCCATTTCTGAAACAGTCATTTTTTTTATTTTATCTTTTTCTTTTTCTCTGAAAACACCGTCGTCTTCTCCCTCGTCCTTCTCTCTCCTTCTCTTGTCCTCTTCTTTTCCTTCTGCTTCCTCCCCATTTGCCCCTAACTCTCCCCTGTCCTTCTCTCTGCTTCTATCTCTCTCCCTGCTGTTCTTGTCTTTCAACCTATCCACCAACCTCTCCTTCCTGTTTTCCTCCGGTTCTCCCACTGAATCTCCTCCTCCTCCTCCTCCTCCTTCTGAGTAAACTGGGGAAGAAGTAACTTGACCTATTTTTTCATTTCCAGATTTACTTCTTGCTAATCCTCCCAAACCAGTTAAAGCCATACTTCTTCTCTGAGCAGTTGAATTTCCACAACTCGAAGTTCCATTAACTTTCGCTCTCTCTCCTCTCTCACCCCCTCCTCTCTCTCCCCTCTCTCCCCCTCCCGAGGCCGAGGCTGTCTCTCTCCCACATCTCTCCCCCCCTCCCAAACCCACACTATTTCCCACATTCTCTCCTCCGTCGTCTTTTCCTGAATCTTTAACTAAAGGAGAGGGAGTGAGATTTCCGGCTCTCGCGACTCTCGCCATCTTTTGAGGGCGTTGACCGACCCATTGGGCTCGCGGGGGGGAGGGAGAGCGAGAGGAAGCTTTCCTTTTTCTACTATCACCTATGGATGTTAACGAACCGGCTTTTTTGGGACGTTCTCGACTGCTTTCGTTCACAAAAGACGAAACTCGACCGAGATTCGATTGCGAATTTAGACCGGTTCCAGAATTTGAACGAGGTCCTCGGGTCGCTTTTCCTTTCACAATCGTGCCTTGACTGATGGGCCTGTCAAAGAATAAATGAATAAATATACAAAAAAACAATTAAAAAAAAAAAAAGGAATATATACATGAGCACATAAATATATATATATATATATATATATTTATATTTATATATGTGTGTGTGTGTGTGTGTGTGTGTGTGTGTGTGTGTGTGTGTGTGTGGAAACACAGACACAAAAGAACATTTGCAATGAGGATTTAAAAAGAGCATTAAAAAGGAGAATTTACAAAAAGCATTAACAAAGAAACAATGTGTGAGAAAAAAAACATGTATTCTTGACTGATAATGGGATTACTATCAAGGTTTGGCCCACTACAGAAAAAAAAAATACAATAAAGAGCATTTAAAATGAGCAGTACAAAAAAAACCATATGAAATTAAATATACGAACTATATATGTAAACATAATCTAGATATAAACATATACAAACGTACGAAATATATATGTAAACATGTAAAAAATATATAAACACATAAAATGAATGTGCACATTATAGAAAGACCGGCACAATACAAATAAATAATAATGATCCAAATGCAATTTTTTAAACTTTTTTTCCATATTGCATTTTCTTTCACCGGTCAAAACAAAACTTTTTTTCCAGTTCCCATTTTATTTTACAAGTCAAACCAAATACGCCATCATAATAAAGGTACAGATTAAGCCATCATTAGGGAGTAAAAACTACAATCTACGGGGTTTTACAAAGGCAACAAAAAGAAAAAGACAGACAGAGAAAGAGAGAGAGAAATACAGAGAAATGAAAAAGATAGGACAGAAAGAAGTTTTTTAAAGTGGAAATGAAGCCATTCACTTAACATGGATGGAAATGGAATGGAAATGGATCCAGAAGAGATGATCTGCAAAGATTTTCATGATTTACGGATCCCTGATTTTGACTTTTGTTAGAGATTGAGATCGATGATCTTTTTGACGATCGACTTCTATTTCCATTTATCCGCTTTACTCCCCTTGCTTTATGAATCTTGTTTGGTCGACCTTTCCTTTCATTTTTTACATGGAAGTTTAGGCCCTATTGCGTCGACAGTCCTCCTCCTCCCCTCCTCCTCCTCCTCCTCCTCCTCCTCCTCCTCCTGTCTGACGTCCGGAAGAGAGAGAGAGGGAGAGAGAGAGAGGGTGAGAGAGAGATCCCTCAGCAGTTGGGGAGGGGACAGAAGTGGTTCTTCGAGGAGAACTTCTGTCATTTGTACAAGATTTTTGATGAATCGGAGCAGCTGACCGATTTCCTCCTTCCTGGAAAATCAAAAATTTGATCAAAAATCAAAATTTGATCAGAAATTCCCACAATATTTTCCCATCAAGAATAATTCCGAAGTTTTCCTTCCAAAATTTGACGAAAATCCCACAAAATTTCCAAAGTCACTTTCAGACTCTTACGACCAAAAATACGTCCAAAACATTTTCCAAAATTTCAGTGTGACATATCGAACGAAGTCAAAGTCGATATATCGTGATATTGAGACCTTGACAGTTTGATATTTATCGAATTTGTCAATAATTTATCGATAACGCAATAACTGGAGATAATCGAGCAATAAACGTACGGTACTTAATACGCAAAACATTACCAAACAATATCTCGCCAATTTTGTCATAGAGCAATTCAATACGGTACCGTGCAGTGTAGTGTACCGTACTCAGGTTTGTTTCAGCCTTGACGGTGTAGGAAAAAGAATGTTTGAATAGTGTGGAAATAATGGTACACATATTGATGATATCACGATAACAATATGGATATATCATGATAATCAGCAACATCAGTTATCGGCTCGATACATTGAATACTGAAACCCTTCAAAAAGTACATATAGACTATCGGCAAATCAAGCTCAATATATAACACTACAAACCAACATTACTTCCAAAACTCCTTCCACAATTACAACTTCCAAAATTATTTCCAAAATTACTTCCAAGATTTATGGAAACGAATTCAACAAAATATTGTGATTCGATATCGTACTGCAAGGCTTAATATTACGTACCATTGCGACATTGTATCATATGTGATACAAAATCGATATAAGGTCGATACACTCAATACACGATAGAGGGTATATACATACAAGGTATACAGTACAGCTATAAAGCGATTAGCTTTGAGAAAAAATGAAAACGAAAATTGTTTGTGTTAATAATTCTAATTCTAGTCCAAATGACGTGGACGATTTGAACCGGAAAAAGACTTAATAATTAAGGAACAAGTAATTAGTATCAAAAATGCTATTTTGTCTTCCGAGGGCAAAAAAAGAACCGGGAAGAAACGGTGTACTGTACTCCATGTTTTGGAACTGTTCTCCAGCACCTTCAGACAGAAAAGGAATTTGTGGATGAAAAAATATTTACTTGACACCACCCACTGTTCAGTAAAAGGGAAAAAAAAGCGTCACTTCAAAATCCCTTGAATACGGTGTCGCATGTACAGCTAATAAGGTAATAACACAATATGAAATTACTCGCGTTTCTACCAGTAGTCACAGTAGGAATTGCACAGAAAACTGTTAAAATCATACAGTCAGTTCTTGTTGTACAGTTTTCTGTATCAAATCGTACGGTTATTGTGATTACTGACCAGTTACGGCAGTAATTCCGTATGAGTTATTACCCTATAACAAGACGGCTTTAGTTTACTATCGCACACGCGATGCAAATGGTAACATATTGTGGAAACTAAACTCACTACTTTTTAATATTTACAATTTATATGACAATATGTACTGTGAACTTTTTCAAAACCTCGTTTCATGTATCGCAAAATTAACCTCCACATAATATCAATAAAACATTTGAATAAAAAAATTGAATAAAATTGAGACCTCCAAACACAAGGTTACACTTTTGATTTAGGCAAATCTTTCGATTAGTGTTTAGTGAAAAAAAAAAAAAAACTTACTCTTCCTTCAGCAACAGCGGTTCGAACCCTTTTATTCGGTGCACTCATTTTTTGTTTCAACTGTACCGCATTTCCTTCTCCGGCACTCCCACTACTACTACTCCCATGTGCTCCCCCGCCCCCTCCCCCTCCCCCTCCCCCTAAAGCAGAAGCTCCCTTCAAGGCCGACGCTGTTGTCCTCTCTTTTTCTCTCTCTCCTCCTCCTTTCGAACTTCCATGAGAACGCTCTCTCCCTCCACCCCCATCACTTTGTGCAGCATCCGGTCTTGTCCTTTTCCGAGATGTGAGAGATCCGACCCATTTATCGAGTTTTTCCGTCGCTGCGATTAATTGATTCGAACGAGCTCTGTGGAACGCCCACAAAAACAAAAACAAAAAAACAAAAAAAACGGTGGTTTTTGGTCCGGAAATGACCGTTTCTCCAGAAAATAGCGAACGTAAGTTTTTGTCTTATCAAATGTTTGATTGACTTTTAGATGTAAATAGGAGTGGGAACTTTACCAACCAAAAACTTAGCGTACGAATTTATACATATAAAACGTATTCATATTTTCCACATTTAGTTTATGAATAAGATTGAACCAGAATTGGATCCGTAGTCGCTTAACAGAATTGAGAAAAATACAAAAAAAATCAGAAAAAAATCAAAAATTGATCATGCCCTGTTAAGACAGTACACCGCAAATCGCTATCAATGTTAATAACACTATTTCGGCACCCCTAATTTTTGACCCTCGAACCTAAAATATAACTAATAATTCTATTTTTTCCTATACGCTAATATAGGAACGTTTTAATTAGTGTCAATTACACTAATTTGGACTGTTATTAAATAGTG
Source organism: Zygnema cylindricum (assembly GCA_037447655.1). NCBI lineage: Eukaryota > Viridiplantae > Streptophyta > Zygnematophyceae > Zygnematales > Zygnemataceae > Zygnema > Zygnema cylindricum. The sequence goes on from JBBHKE010001484.1 coordinate 217,485, forward strand.
TAGTGTACAAAATGTGTTAGTCCGTACGAAAAATGCTCGTTATTTCGTACAAACGTACAGAAAAAGTATTAGATAACGGCGTCGACACCGGAAAGTGCACTCAGATTTGATTCCTAGTTATAAAGACGGGGGGAAATCGCACGAACCTGTTCTCACATGTTCAAACGTCGACTATGTGAACAAAGAGTATATCGGCTACAGTATGGGAATGTATATCCAAATTAGGGTTAGATGTACAAATTAGCGTTATTTTTTGTTGGCATTAGACCCTTGAACCCAAAATAGAGTTAATAACACTATTTTTTTCTTTACTCTAATAATTTCTTACACTAATAGTGATTCAGGGTGTAGTGAGGCAAGAAAGAAAAACCTACACATTCTCGCAAATTTATCTTTCCAACTACAAAGAAAAAGTAACCAGAAATAGAAAACAGGCTAGAAACAGCAAAACTTATTACTTTCCGCATCCAAACCTTTGAAAATTCACTAAAATTAAGACCGCGGGGGAGATAAATACATATACATACATATCGAGAGAGAAAGAGAGAGAGAGAGAGAGAGAGAGAGAGAGAGAGAGAGAGAGAGAGAGAGAGAGAGAAGTACAAATCTTCGCCCACTGAAAACAAAAAATTGAAACAAACTCCACAAATTTAAGCTTTATCCGAAAATGCACACATAATCGGAGAGAGATGAGGGGGAGAGAGAGAGAGAGAGAGAGAGAAAAAGAGAGATAGAAAGAGGGAAAAAGTGAGTGAGAGAGAGAGAAGTTATCTTCCCCTATTCAAAGCAAACTCCACACATGTAAATACACATTGACCAGAGAAAAAAACAAACCAAAAAAGCCACAATTCATAAGCCAAATTTTGTACTTAATCCCTTACACCCTTGTTCTCACCTGGCAGCTTCCTTGCAACTTCTCAGCTGGATCCCAGCCTTTTTCAATTCTTCCAAACTAAATGTACCAGAAGGCTTCCCTCCCCCTCCTCCTCCGACGACTCCTCCCACTCCTACTCCTCCTCCTCCCCCTTCCCTATTAGACACAGAAAATGCCATTAAATTATCAAGTTCAACATATCTTGGCCATCTCCTCTCCCCTGTACTAAGCTCCTCTAAAGACAATATCCTTGTCAGAGAAGAAACTTCCCCTCCTCCTCCGCCTCCGCCACCTACACCTCCTCCAACTCCTCCTCCCCCCACTCCTCCTCCTCCCCCTCCTGCTCCCCCTCCTCCTGCTCCCCCTCCTCCTGCTCCACCTCCTCCTCCTCCCCCTGCCCCTGCACCTAGCCCTGCTCCTAACCCTCCTCCCACTCCCCCTCCTACTCCTCCCACTCCAACTCCTAATCCTACTCCCACCCCTCCTACTCCAACTCCCCCTACTCCTACTCCCACTCCACCAACTCCCCCGGGTCCTCCTCCATGACCTCTATTTCCCTCTCCTGAAGACTGGAAACTAGCAGCTCTAATCAATGCAGGTCCTCCTCCCCCCCCTCCTCCTCCTCCTCCTCCTCCTCCTCC
>JBBHKE010001484.1:219009-236187 GCA_037447655.1 Zygnema cylindricum
TTCGAATGTCCTCCTCCTCCGACTCCTCCTCCTCCTCCACTCCCATTCCCATTCCCTTGTCCGATAAGGCCTCCAATATTGACAAGGGTTGGAGGTAAGCTTCCTCCTCTTGTGTTTAGGGTTCCATCGTTTAAACGAAAGGATTCTCCAGTTAAAACGTTTATTCCTTCTGCTCTCCCTTGAGATGCCATCGTTTAAACCTACTTCCTGTGAAGCTTTATAAAATATTAACCCTAATTCTTGACCTAATTTTTTACCTTTCTTTGTGATTCTAACCCTAATTTGTCAACCAGAATCTGAACCATATCCCTAATTTTTTACCTAGACTTTGAACCTGTTTTTTCTATTTTTAAACTCAGAAATGACCCTAAATGTTAACCTTGTTATTTTATTAAAAAACCTAATTTTTAACCAGATTCTCAACCATAACTCTGTATTTTTTATTAATTTTGAGCTCTAACCTTTGATCCGGTTAATCAGTAACCCTGGTTGTTAAAAATTTAGGAAAAGTGAGCCCTAACCCTATTCCTTAACCGTGAACCATAAAATACTAACTTCATGTTTGAAACCCTAACCCTAATTCCAATCCAGAAGCACTTTTTTCCGAGGAAAATACATAGCAATATGTACAGTTAGAAAAAAAAAAAAAAAACTGCACATGTAAAATTATAACAACGTTATCTACTTCCGGTGGTAAGAGGAGACTCTCATGTGACAGTTTTGTCGACCGCCATGGCCATGATTCCAACTGCCATCTAGCAGAAACGTTTGTAAGTCTATGGGAGTGAATATGGCCAACTGGACGATACGCGATACGCTTTGTCACGCGTTTGACGCATAGAACACAAGTACGATCGTACACTTAGTGCGTTGTACACTTTTTATGTCTGTGCAATTACAACATAGACCGTACAAAATACTGCTACATAGTACGATATGTGAACACTTGAGCGATCTCATGTGTTAAGCAATACGCTTCATAAAGCGTTTCCCACATAGGACAAAAGTATAGTACAGTACGGTACCGATCTTATAGCTCGTCACGAACTGTACGTACTTTTATATGTTGCACGTACGGCATTGACGTACGAAATTATTGCACACCTAAACAAATGAACAGTTACATACGCGATACGCTTTGTGACGCATTTGATGCAAAGAACAGAAATCCGATCACACACTTCGTGCGTTGTACAAGCTTCATGTTTCGCACTTACAACAATTGAATTTGTGTAGTAAACAGCTACGGTGCGATCAGCTAAACGACTTCATATGTTAAGCAATACTCTTTTTGATACGTTTGACTCTTACATCGACGATTATATGAACTTTGTGTTCTATACTTGCAAACTTGCCTTCTCACATCACAATTACATATGTGAAGAGTTTAATTGTTTCATGTCTTACGCGATGCGCTTTTTGACGTGTTTGACGCATAGAACAGAAATGAAATCGCACAGTTCGTGCATTATATGAAATTTATGTTTTGCACACAACATCGACTTTGTGTAAAAAACATCCACTAGTTGTATGTGAACAGCTTAACGGTTGACGAAGTACATTATTGCACTTAACTTGTGCAAGTGGGCATGGATTGGTTCGCCGATTACTTAAGGTGGGGCTCCATGAGGCAAAAAGTGAGGATGTTTACCATAAAACATACCTTTTCGTACCATACTTTTTCGATCAAAACATGTTTATTGGAGATTTGACAAACTTCGACCATCCAATTTTGTGTTTTCGAAGCAAAAGCTCATTGTATCTGATGTTTGGCTAGTGTCCTCAACTGCTCTCAAAGAGGACAGTAACAACACACTAAACGTATACAATTGGTACACTTAAAATAAAAATATGATCCACGGCGGACAAGTGATGACAATCTTAAAATTGGTAAATGTCAAGTGCCTTTGGAGAGGGTGGATTCAAATCCACCGAAACCAATGAAAAAATCATTGACAAAGGATATCTTTAAACCCTCCATTTGCCATCCACTACTCTTCGCGAAAAAGAATTTGTGTTTATAACATAATGGCGCAATTCAAACAACGATAAAGTACACACGTACAGATCTTGGAATTCAAGACGTAAATTTCGTCCGTCTGTGCATACACGAAGTTCAAATTTTGTGCTTTTAAAATCTTTGACTATTCTCAAGGTTTGAACAAAAACCGACGTGGTTACAGTTGCATAAAGCATGTGGGCGATAGCAGCTTTGCTGGCACGACCTGATGGATAAGTGATCAAAATACAACTGCAAGTAAACGTGTCCATACGATTACTTGCAACGCATGATGGACGACAACCCTTATTTGGTGTTGTGTCGATGCGCCAACAAATGATCCCTCGTGTGGTGGAATGATGATCATGTGCGCGCATGTAGTTGGTCAACAGAATGTATGTTGTGGTGTCAAACCCGTTTTGCTTGCCGCTAACAAGTAGGTCTTTGGTGGTTTGACAACGAAAAATGTGCGGTATGTGCCGTCAATTAGACTGTGGGTCGGTATTTGACTCACATCTTCGTTGGTCGTTTAGCAAGTTTATAGGATTTTGACACAATCACCATCGATTTTTTTCCGTAAAGCTAAATTTACAATAGGGTCGCGAGTTGGATTCGGCTTCGCAAGTTGCGAATGCTAGTCAAGAATTTCATTGAAGGTCATGAAACGAGTGGGGTGGCGTACCCTACGGTCGTCGTCATTTTAGGTGCATTTTGACGACAAGAATCACCAACCGACCGTAACGATCCGTTTGGCTCCAAACACTGGATGGTATACAAATAGATCTATGATCCGACAAGCGTGTACAGAGAAAAAAAAATTATGCGGCAAAAAAAACATTAACACTAATAGCAATACACGATGTAGTTTTGGTTTATTTGTTAGCATGGAGTTCCATCAAGAGGTGTCTCTTACTTGAGGAAATATTGATTTTCCTATCATTTTGCTAGTATTTTTTAGGTATAATTGTAATTTGGCTCGTTTAAATACACAACTTGTATCAATATATAATAGAAATAAAAAATATTTTTTATAAAATTTAGAACCAAGCAAAAATTACATGTTCAAATAGTAAAACATGTTACATAATCTTTTTTTATAATAAAATCGCGAAGTCAAACACCCACCGTAAATAATCCGAATGATTGAAGGATTAATGTTTGCACACGAGTGGCGTTACGTCGATCTTTCAATGTTGTCGTATATTCATGTAGCGTTGTGTGTTGCTTTGCATCACATCATATACATTTTCGGAGAGCGAAAAAAACCATATATTTATCATCTTTGGTTATTATGTTTTCGTCTGCCATATGACATTCTATATGTTACGAGTAAGAAAAACGATAGGAGGCACTACATTGTAATGTTGACAAACTGATTTTGTGGTTTCTCGTGATTTAACGACACATTAGTTACTTCCCTTTTAGGTGGCGTTAGAATGGCTAAAAAGGTATTTAGTAGTATTGAGAAAATGGAAAGCAATCGTCTCTTTAGGACCCAACATCTGTATGATGTGTTAAAAAAAAAGGATATATTTGCGCCTTTTTTTTTCAATAATATGCCCATAATGTTTAATTTTGCAAGATTAGTACAAATCCATTGTTGGGATAGATGCAAAAAAATGGCACTTAACGACCCGTGGATTCTGATTTTTCATGGATTACGGGTTAAGGTGTTTATAGCAGTTTGTCACAATTAGTCCATCTCTTAATACATTACAACTTAATCAAAATCGATGGAAAAACCAATGCTTAGAGGTGAAATCGACCGTTTTGAGAAAGAATAAATAATATTGGTTTCTTGTTTCTTTACCATCATTAAACCTTCAAAACTTTTAAGAATCATCGCGTTAATCTCAAAACGTATACAGTTAATACCAATCATTCCGAACGAGAAGAATTATTACCATCATTCACAAGTTACACATTGATAGAAATCGATCGACTGTTGTCTAATGACGGTCGACAACCCATATCCGAAAATGTCGACTATGCACTCATAAGGTTTTGATGGATATGTTTGAATCAATATTGGAGCATGACTAAAGTTCAAATCAACCCTTTAAAAAGCGTTTGCATAATCGATATTCCATTCCATTTGCTACTTGCACCCGTCAAAATTGTCACGGGTTCAATTAAGTTGTTAGTACCTTGGAGAAACTTTTTCGAATTAATACCAACAAAAAAATACGAATATCACATTTTCTTTTATCGACTATGAAAAAGTAGACGTTTATTTGCAATAATTAAGACACTTGTCGCACTGATGCTGTACCCAAGCTAAAAATAAAAATGTGTTATTAAAAACCATTTTTTTTTCATTTCAGTGAAAAACATGTACCAATTGCAAAATATGTGTGCACCATTATGCTTATGATCCCATCTTTTGACAACATATTAGTGGATTGAGTAGATTATTCCCTGATAAATAATTTGTATTCGCATTATAGCTTACCAATAAAAACGGTTTTGAGCCTTTCATTAAATTTGACATTTTTCTGACCGTTGCAAAAAATCAGATTTTATAGATGTCGACCTTTAAAATAACAATGGATTTTTAAGGAAAACGACAAAACAAATCCCTTACTTTTGAACATGGTGACGTGACCTCAAGGGGTGTGTCCATGTAATTCATATTTTGAAGTGGTATTTTGTAGTGTTGTGTATCGTTGCGATGAAAAAGCGGTACGTCGGGATAAAAAACTGACGTAAAGGTTTTTTTATAGCGATAACATCGGTTCGAAAGCTATAAGCGATATTTGTAAGGTTTATACCGTACAATTGTACGGTTTATTTTGTTATAAGGAAATTATGTTCTTTCGTTATATAGAGTATGGAACAGATCGTCATACGTGGCATGCCATGTTACATACAAAGGAAAATATAATATAATATGTTATAAAGTACTAATATTTAACGTACTATATTTTTTTCCACTTATCACAGAATAATAATTTGTTGGTCTCAGAGCGATATATCAAGATCCCTCACCGTTCGATAATCGACAACTATCGATATCGGTTTTGTCGTGATAAGTTTATGATACATGCACAGACTTATCGTGCCAAGATATCGATTCTCGGTAGGCAAAAAAAAAGGGGCATATCGGTTATTGACAAATGGCCACCGATACACAACAATAATATTTTGTTTTTTAGTGACGACTTTGCAGTACATCGTGAATAACTATCGTGCTAAAAACATTGTATCAGCGACCCTTAATTTTGACCCTATAACATAAAATAAAATTAATGATATTTTTATTTTCCTACTTTAACATAGGTACGATTTGATTAGCTTTTATGGCTCTAATTTGGAGGATTTTGAAGTAGTGTAGTGTACAAAATGTGCAAATCTATACTAAAGTTGCACGTTTTTTTGTAAAATCGTAGTAAAAGAGTGTCACATAACGACATCGAGGTTGGAATGTGAGTGGCGTTGACAGGGGAAAACGTACTCAAATTTAATTCCTAGTAGTAAAGATTGCGGAAAATCACATGAACTTGTTCTCACATGTTCAAACGTGAACTGCGTGAACGAGGGCTATCACGGTAACACTATGGGAATGTGTATCCAAATAAGTAATAAAAGTATTAGCGTTAATGTTTTGTTACTATTTTGTAATTTTTAAAGTAAAAAAGTACAGAAATAATATTTACGCTGTCGCGCGCACATGTAAACGTGCTCTGAAAAAAAAACGATGAAATGAGGTCGGTAATGAAATGGCGTACGATTTGACCAAATTCGTACATGCACATATTTTAGTGTGAAGATAAAGCAGTTTACAAATTAGAGTTAATGATAAATTAGAATAAATATTTTTTTGTAAAAAATTGAAATTCCCAATCAGCGTAGATAACGCTAATTGTTTCATTACGCTAATAGCGATTCACGGTGTAGTGTTGGGTATCGAGGACCATTTGCCAATATTCGATATATATCGAATTTTTGGTACCCGATAATCGATATATCGCTTTGATATATCGAAGAGCCAAATATCGCGATATATCGCCAATATATCGGCGATATATCATATGGCCGATATATCAAAGTTTTTTCAACAAAACTAAAAGCTCTTCTTGCTAGTGTTGCTATTACTACACCGCTAATCGTTATTAGTGTAAAAAAAAATAGCATAAATGCTAATTTAGTGTTAATATCACTAATTTGTGATTTTGTTTCCAAAAAAAGAAAAACATTAACATTAATTTGGCACTTAACGCCAATTTGTGGGTCGAAAACGTGAGGTGTACGCTGAGCTGTCATCGATACTATTTCAGGTTCAGGTGTACTATCCTGACAGCTTTCGCCGAAATACGTACTTGTAAGGTTTGGAAATCGTACAAAACATTTTAATTAGAGTAAAATTAACCCTATTTTATTCTATATATTTCGTAATGTTCCGCTCTTTCCGGCGGCTAATTGGTACTGAAATTTAATTTACATGCGAAACACTTTTAATGTTATATAATTGGGATGTCACGGCGACGCAATGTACGTAAACGAGCTTCTTGTACATCACACTAATTTCAACAAGCGTGGTATAAAATGGTTAACCCTAAATAAATACTTTCCATATTAGCGTTAATTCTATTTTAATGTTAACAACACTAGTCTATGATTTTGGGACGAAAAAAACTGCGTCAAAATTAGTGTTATTAACACTAATAACGATTAGTGGTATATTGCTGCCGCAAGTACTAGCGCTACAAAATTAGTACTTTTTTGCAAGTTACATTTTGCGGCGTCTACCTTGAAGCCACGGAACGAAAATCACGTTGTATGTGGTGTATCAGACAATTTGTTTGTTTCGCTAAAATAACATATTATATAAAATATTAAATTTAAAAAAATACTATGTATCGCGATGATTTATGTCGGTCTTGGTGCTATATATCGAGGAGTCTGCTCGATCAATATTCGATATATCGAATATAGAAATTATTGCGATATGAATTTACTCAATACCCAGCATTACTATATACAACGAAAAATATAATAGATTATATTATAAAGTACTACTATATAGCATACTATGTTTTTTTCCACATATCACCCATAAAGAACTTGTTGGTCCACTTGTTGCACTACATTACTCGTCTCAACTTCCAACTTGGCATTTTTAGATCTACTCTTAAGGGTGAACCTCCATCAAACGAAATGTGAAATGGAAAAAAGTGCAATCCGTACAAGGACATATATTATTTTTTTTTAACGTGATTACTGAAGATTCGGCAAGATTCTCCAATATTTTGGGCAACAACGTTGACCGTCCGATTTTGTGTTGTTGAAACAAGTGCTCATTCTATCGGGTGTTTGGCTAGTTTCCCCCCCTTGTTTTCAAAAAAGAGAATAGATACACATTGGGCGTGTAAAATATGTACACGTGGAAAGGTCACATATGATCCTTGATGGGTGTTAGATAGGAATGTTACATGTGGCATAGGCCACGCGCCTTCGCACAGGTCGCAGTCAAATCCACAGAAAACTACCAAACAATCTTTTTTGAAAATGGTCCCAGTTCACCATCCATTGACATCCAAAATTTGTCGTGCCTGCTTTCTTCAAATTTTTCAGCGACAACATACGAAAGATACAACAACAAACAAAATGACAAATACACAAAGGTACAAAGTGTACATTCACATAATTTCAATTTACGACTAATTGCACAGATACGAGTATCAAGTTTTGTGCTTTTGGATTCTTTGACTTTGCTCGTAATCTGAACATGAACCTTCATGGATCCACACGAAATAAAGCACGTAGGTGATACATTCCTTGCTGACACGACTTGATGGATAAGTGAACAAAATATTACAACTAGTAATCGGCGCCTGACAAAGAAGTGGCCAAAGTTCGACTTCAAATAGCGACCGACCAATATCCATTTTTTACGTGGCGACTAAAATGATTCTCAAAGTTTTATTGGATCACCTTGTCAAATTTTGAAAGAGTATAGATGAAGAATACATAGCACTATCGTGTCAGGCAACAAGAATTTGGTATGAGGATTTAAAAATGCTTATTTTGTTTACTTATACAGTGTTATACAGTGTGTGAAACGTATATAGTCTAGTGTGATGTTATATATTTGGAGCACATTCACTGATTGAAGATGTATTAATGTTTCAAATATATACTTATACGTTTAGGAGAGTTGTGTTACGTTTTGGCTACAATTATTGAGGACAAGGATAGGAATTTAAGGTAAGTTAAAAGCAAAGTTGCAAATATGCGTTAGGGTCGTTTTTTTTCTTGGACACTCGACCTTGTTGGATAAATTCGAATAGGAGGAGACACTTGATGTTCCATACCGCTGAGCAATGGATTTCACCATGTATCTGACCGTTAAGAGTTGGCTTGATATTTCTACGACCGTTTTTATGTTGAGTTGGTCCTGTCATGCTCCGAAGAAAATACGTTGTGAGCCTGTTTAAAGGATATTTCAATATTTGGTAGTAATTTTCACTTTTAGGCTTATGTTATGATCCGATTGAGGTTTTTAAAAGTCTTTAAAGCGTGCGATGCAAATTGAGGAGACAATTTTGATTTAAGAAAATCTACATTAGGTTTCGAAAGTGACTTCAAGTTCGTCAAAAGCTAAATGCATGGCAATTATCATGCTTACAAGACTCTTAATAGAGTAAGGAGATGATTAGTGTGTTGGGTTTTCCAATGGGGTGATTTTGGATTTACTCATACATAATTGGCTCAACTGTACTTATGAAAAATTCGGTCTTTCACAAGCGCGCCAAACACATTTGATTTCCATGGAATTCTTTCGTGCGTTTGGCATGACGATTTCACTAATGTTTTTACCATTGAGGGGACACCAGATATGTTGACAAAGGTTATAATCTACAATTTGTTTGTGAGAGGCGGCCAAAATTAGGCTTGCCTTGAGTTGAAGGGATTCTCATAAATTGAAAGGGAATGTTTGAAGACATTGTGGAGTATGATGGTTGTGGAATGGATGTTTTTGTGAATCGACATCGATATCGGGTCTGCGTTAAGGTTGTTCAATTGCTTGTTTGTTTGTATGGGCGGTCTAGGTAGCTATTTTTGGTGTCAATTTGGTCTTTTACAGGTGTCGTAGTTTTGTGGGCACTCATTCCATACACTACACCGCGCATCGTAATTAGAGTAATGAAAAAATTAGAGTAAAAAAAGAGAAAAAAATAATTAGAGTAATTTACTCTAATTTATGTGATATAACTTTTTCAAGGAGTGATTTTACTCTAATTTATTTAGGTATTCTATATTGGGTTATGTCGGCGATAATTATCCGCGCTGTAATTAATAACACTAAATTATGTAAACGTACAAAAACTGTCAGTCCGTATATGTTGACATCATTATGACGTTAGTACTATTGTCGCGCTGAATGTCAGTTACGTCGGGACCACCGTCGAAGGTTACATGTAAATTATGCGCAGTTACATAATTGAAAGTCAACATTTATGAATGGCTGAATTACGGTTGTAGTTCAAATGTAAACGACACTTTCCGTTACGTTTTTTGATTTTCGTACGAAAAGGGTAATTTTGAACTCTAATAACGACGCACTTTGTTGATTTTATTAGAGTCATTTTACCTTAAAAAGGTGTCTTAACTCTAATAAAGTCGCGTTCAATTGAGGAAATTCGAAAATGAACACAAAATACAGTGAAATTTAATTCTAATTGGGTCGCAATCTGAAGATATCCTAACTAATTGACGTAGCGCGGCATATTATTGGACGATCACAATTACACGTGGCCAATTTATTGACCATAGAAACGGCATGTCTGCAAAACAACGATATTACACAAACCGTCTGTCCTTTTGGTCTCTTTTGTAAGAGACATCCGTACATCCAATAAGCTGCATCATTTTTCGCAGTTCTTTCGTAGAATTTTTGGGCGGCAATTTTTACAAATTCCAGTTTCGTTTTTGAGATTTTAAAAAGGGGGGATTTCAAATTTACAACCAAATATTAAAATTTAAATTTTGAACCTTTCCTCTTTTCACAATGGATTCCCTCGTTTTTTTACCTCCCACTTCTATAATTTTCCCATATATATTGCACGTTCAGACAGGCAACGGCATTATCAATTTATATTTTTTATTTGCGTTTACCCTTACATCTGACTCTAGTTGTTGCCTAGTCTTTCACCCTATAAAGAGTCGCTTAATAATCGGAGATATGTGGAGGTTTTCAAGAATGTGGGGTAACTACGCGTCGAGATATAACGGCATATCTCATATCCCTGCACTGTTGTTGTTGAAGAGGTGATCGGAGAGATGCACAATGTGGGATCCGAAATGGCGAGTGGAGCAACCGAATTACCACGTGTGGAGCCTCTCGTGGAAGAAGCTTCGAGTGGAGAAGACCACACCATGGGCGGAGATTTGGGGAGTCACCGTACAGCTGTTGACCCGCAGCAGTCCAGACGAAAAAAACAACATGTCACAACCAAAAGGGATCGTTTGCGGATAATCACCTGGATGATTGCTGAGGAGCAGGCGAACGGATACCGAAAGCTCATCCCCAAAACTATCAAGAAGTTTCCCGAACAGTTTTCGGGAAGCGATGGATGTAGTAAGTTTCCCTAAAACTCTTCTCCCCCTTTACCTCATCAACCCACCTCTCGAGTATTACTGTTTTTTTGGTGGTTTCAAAGATTTAAAATCTGTTATACTCTCAATTTTTCTATCTAATTATGTAATTAATCTAATTATCTGTCTATTCCAGTTATCTCTAATCTAATTAACTATGAAATCTAATTATCTACTAATCTAATTATCTTTCTAACTGTCTATGTCTAACTGTCTATATATTTGTCTAATAATCTGTCTATCGATCTATCTATCTTTCTTTTTATTTGTGTCTAAATAATTATCTATCTATCTGATTATCTAATTATCTATCTAAACTATTTATCTATCTAATCTAATTATCTATATAATTTATTCATCTATCTAATCTAATCATCTAGCTAATCTAATTCTCTATCTAATCTAATTCTATATCTAACCTAATTCACTATCTAATCTAATTATCTATCAAATTATCTGTTCAATTATGTGTCAAATTATGTAATCTAATTATCTAATATAATTATCGGCCAAAATATCTGTCTAATTATCTGTCTATTTATCTGTCTAGTTATCTTTTAAATTATCTAATCTAATTATCTGTATAATTATCTGTCTAATTATCTAATCTAATTATCTGTCAAATTACCTATCTAATCTAATTACCTATCTAATATAATTATCTAACTAATCTATTTCACTATCTAAGGTTATTCACTATCTAATCCAATTATATATCTAATCTAATCATCAAGCTAACCTAATTATCTATCTAAGTTAATTATCGATCTAATCTAAGTATCTATGTAATCTATTTTTCTATCTAATCTATTTATGTATCTAGTCTAATTATCTGTAAAATTATATGTCAAATTATCTGTCAAATTATGTGTCTAATATCTGCCAAATAATCTAAACTAATTATCTGTCTAGTTATCTTTCTAATTATCTGTTTAATTATCTGTCTAATTATCTGTCTCTCTATGTGTCTCTCTAATTAGGGTTCTACGTGATTATCTAATTATCTATCCAATCTAACTATTCATCTTATCTAATTATCTTTCTAATATAATTCACTATCTAATCTAATTACCTATATAATCAAATTCACTATCTAATCTAATTCACTATCTAATCTAATTCCCTATCTAATCCAATTATCTATCTAATCTAATTTACTATTTAATCTTATTCACCATCTAATCTAATTCACTATCTAATCGATTTATCTATCTAATATAATTCACTATCTAAACATATTAACTATCTACTCTAATTATCTATCAAATATATTTACCTATCTAATCTATCTATCTGTCTAATCCAGATATCTTAAAAACCCTAAATATCTACTTAATCTAGTTCTCTATCTAATCAGATTATCTATCTAATCTAATGACCCAACTAAACTAATTATCTGTCTAATCTAAATATCTATCTGATCTAATAATTATCTATCTAATCTAGTTCACTATCTAACCAGATTATCAATCTAATCTAATTATCTATCTAATCTAATTATCTATACAATCTAATTATCTATCCAATTTATATGCCTATCTAATCTAATTATCTGTCTAATCTTAATATCCATCTAATCTAACTATCTATTTAATCTAGTTCTCTATCTAATCAGATTATCTATCTAATCTAACTACCTATCTTATCTAATAACCTATCCAATCTAATTATCTATCTAATCTAAATATCTATCTGGTCTAATTATCTATCTAATCTAATTTACTATCTAATCTAATTCACTACCTAATCTACTTATCTATCTAATATAATTCACTATCTAGTCATATTATCTATCTAATGTAATTCATTATCCTTGACAAAAATGTCCTAATAGAATTATACATGCGAACATTGATGCTACAGAATCGTAAACATGTTAATAGTCATATTATCTATCTAATGTAGTTATCTATCTAATCTATTTATCTATCTATTCTAAATATCTGCCTAATCTAAATATCTCTCTAATTTAATTATCTGTCTAGTCAAATTATTTGTCAAATTATCTGTCCAATTATGAGTTAAATCTTCTAATCTAACTATCTTATCTAATCTTCTGTCAAATTATCTGTCTATCTATTTGTCAAATTATCTAATCTAAATATCTGTCTATTTATCTGTATAATTATATGTTTAATTATCTGACTATTTAATTATATGTCTAATTATCTGTCTAATTATTTGCCTATATATTTGTCTAATTATATGTCTATCTATCTATCTAACTATCTGTCTATCCATGTGTCTATCTAATTATCTATCTATGTAATTATCAAATTATCTATCTAATTATCCATCTAATCTAATTATCCATCTAATCTAAGTCACTATGTAATCTAATAATCTTTTTATTCTAATTATCTATCACACCTAATTATCTACTTAATCTAATCATCTATCTAATATTATTCTCTATGTAATCTAATTTTACCTTTTTGTCCTATCTATCTATCTATCTATCTATCTATCTATCTATCTATCTATCTATCTATCTATCTATCTATCTATCTAATATATCTATCTATTCACATTACTAACCCCATATTTTGTATGATGTTTTTTCCTTCTTTTCCTACTACAGAGTATCAAAAAGCAAGAGATGGTGGGTCGAAAGGGTAGCCATAGTAAGAGGCATAAGAGATACGACTAATACCTTGTCTACGTCGGGCTTCGGAAAACGAAATGTGGCAGTAATGAAAGCATTACCGGGTAGGGGAAGGAAGGAAATGCCATGGGTGACCCGTCTTCATGAAGAATTACTCGAGGATTTTCATAGATTTAAAAAAGCGGGAATGAAACTTTCTACGACAATTGTGCAAGAGATGGCGTTCGACATCGTTATACGTTTAAAAGAGGAACACGAGCCGGAGTTTTTTGACGAATTCGGACGTGAAAGGACTACACGAATTACTAAAAGGTGGATCCAAAGGTTTCATGAGAAACACAACATTGTCATCCGTGCCCAAAAGGGCAAATTACAATGTAGTCCGGAAAAAGAGGAACACATTGAGAAAACTGTGGCGTATCACTTGGGTGTTCTAAAAAGAGGCTTCCTTTCGGGTATGGCTTATACTTTATTGCTTTCTATGATATTGTAATATATTTTTTTTTTCGAAATTGTTGCGTTTATCAATTCTAAAGTGCTTGCTTTTTCTTACTCCACTTTGTTTAATTGTTGTTGTCTTCATCGTGTGAACTAGGTGAGTTTGACGAAGATTTAGTGGAGAATATGGATGAGACGCACTTGATATTGAATATGGACAATGGGAAGACATTAGGCTTCCGTGGCGATGAAGTCGTTAAGTATGCTGACGTTGCGGGTGGAGGCGAATCCATGACTTTGATGGTGCGTCTCACCGGAGGGGTGAATGCACGGATTGAATCACCCATGCTTATTCTCACAAACCGTAATAGGAGTTACCCAATTCGCAATATCCCCGACGATATTCCAGGTAAACATTCCCTTGTTTTTTTTGTCTTGAATTGTTTGATTTTTCCCCCTACCTTTCTTCTCCTCTCTCCCCCTCTTCCACCTTCTCTTTCCCCCTTCCTCTCACCACTCCCTCGCCCTCTCCCCCTCAGCTCCCCATCTTCCTCTCTTGTCCCATTTTCATCCTATCCAATTTCTCTCTCCATTAATCCTCTCCCTCTCCACTTCCTCTCTCCGCCCTCATTCCTTCCCCCTTCTCCATTCTTCCCCCCTCATCTTATTCATCCCTCATTTCTCCTTCTTTTCCTCCTTTATATTTTTTATTTTAATGCCTTTTTCTTTTTCCATGTAATCAATAACAGGGGTGTGCTATCGCACTGGTCCAAAGGGATGGAACGACAAGAGAGTCTTCCCCCAATGGTTTGAGGACCGGAGGTCCTATCAAGCTGATCCTTATGGACGAGAAAAAATAGTCTTCCTCGATAATTGCGGCGGCCACAATATGTCGGAGGAGCTAAACCGCGTTTTGGTTGCCAAAAGTACGGTTTTACATTTTTTTCCACCGAGTGCTACTCACTTGGTGCAACCGGCGGATTCTTTCGTTATATCAAAAATAAAAGAGGTTTGGAGTAGGAAGTGGGAGAATTGGAAGATGTCGGGGGTTAGGGATGGGCAGTGGTCACAACCCTCTAATCGAGGTTGGTCCGGAAAGTTATTAGGGCCGGGGAAAAGGTTTTTTCTCGAATTGGCAAGGGACTCGATCCGAGAAGTTAACTCCATGGTTGACAAGGATGGGATGGGATATGTGAGGAAGGCCATGATTCAATGTGGGTTGTCATTGAAGGATGGGACATGGGAGGAGGGAATGCTTACACATCAATTGCAATGTATCATCGACAAACACCGAAACCATTTCGACGGGGAGGAAGTGCCACCTCCGTTTGCAAGGGCACGGGAATCTCTCGGAAATTTTGAAAACGCTGACGTCGCTTCTCATGAAGACGAGGTTACGGACGAACTTTTCACGGAAGGGGACGAATACTAAGCCCATATGAATGCCTAAGCATTCCCCATATTTTTTCTTTTGGTAGATATTGGAACTTGAGAGTGACATAGTTTTGTAGTTTTTGTTGCTTTGGCTTGTTTTACCTATTTTAAAAATGTAAGGAGTGTTAGGATTTATGAGATAGGAGTTATCATACAATATCATAGGGGTAATACGTTGCATAGTGTGTATCTTACTAAAATGTATTTGTTTTTCCAATTTTTTAATTTACTTCGTTGTGAAGTAAGTATGCCAAAACAATGTATAACATAAACAATTTGTAAAACACGATTTTTTTTTGCAATATATGAGCGATGGTTTGTCATGCTTAATGCTTTACCGTGTGTTTTTCATTCACCTACCGGAAATATGATGTTGTAACTGGTGAACTGATTCTTAGTGTTTACCTTTGATGCGCAAACATGTTTTTTACGTTATTGATATTAGGCGACGAGCCGGCCCAATCGCTGATCGCTGGCACACCAGTGACATGGACTATTTCATTGTGATTTGATAAGCGTTGACAGTTTCTCATTACATTGGAATTTCCAGCAATGACATTGCCTCATAGCGAAGGTTTTGTAAGCAATAATACAAGTTTTTTAATAAGATGGCCATATTGTTTTATTGTTGATTTGCAGTTCAACGGCAACACATATAAGTCGCCGGTTGGTCGGCTGAGTCAGTTAATCAGTCAGTTGTAACATGGATCGTAACTTGTTTAAAATCCAGCGACGAAAATGCCTTGTCGCTGGGTGATCATCATCCATGACAGAAAATCAATATTACAAAGCAGACGCAAACATGTAAAAGACAAAATCATTTGGTAAAAAATAAAAGAAATTCATATATTAGTGAAATAAAGAGTCATAACATCGCCACTAAAAGTATCATTCATTAAAAAAAAATCATTACAATCATTTAGTAGTTATAAGAAAAAAAACAATTATGGCTCCAAAAATTTCACTATTTTACATACTCCGAAACTGAATATCGGCCCTAAACTTTAGAAAATTTCCATACTTTTCCACTATCTTCTATCTATTCTCTCCTTTGAATTCCATTTTTTTACAAATCATTTCACTATCTTCTTGTGGGGCAGGAAAATTATAAAGTCGAATGTAATATTTTGTCGGAAATAAATGAAAAACTTTGGCCCCAACCTGAAAAAAAAAGTAAGAGGATTTAGGTTAAATTGTCGATCCGTTAAAAGGTCTGGGATTTTTTTATGGATTTTTAGGTTTTTTGTGAACAAATAATTAGATTAGATAATTTGACGGATAGATAGACGATAATTAGACAGATAATTAGACAGATAAATTGATAGATAATTAGATTAGATAATTTGACAGATAATTAGGCAGATAATTAGATAGATAATTAAACAGATAATTAGATAGATAATTTGATTAGATAGATAATTAGATTAGACAGATAACTAGATTAGATAGTGAATTAGATTAGATAGATAATTTGATTAGATAGATAACTAGATTAGATAGTGAATTAGATTAGATAGATAATGAGATTAGATAGATAATTAGATCAAATAGATAATTAGATTAGATAGGTAATTAGATTAGATAGGTAATTTGATAGATAATTAGATTAGATAATTTGACACATAGATAGACAGATAAATAGACAGATTATTAGACAAATAAATTGATAGATAATTAGATTAGATAATTAGACAGATAATAAGATTATATAGATAATTAGATTATATAGGTAATTGGATTAGATAAATTACTAGATTGGAGAGTGAATTAGATTGGATAGATAATTAGATTGAATAGATAATTAGATCAGGTAGATAATTAGATAAGATAGGTAATTAGATCAGATAGGTAATTTGGCAGATAATTAGATTAGATAATATAATTAGATAATTTGACAGATTGATAGAAAGATAAAAAGACAGATAATTAGACAAATAAATTGAGAGATAATTAGATTAGATAATTAGACAGATAATTTGGCAGATAATTATACAGATAATTAGACAGTTAATTAGAGTAGATACATAATTAGATTAGATAGAAAAATAGATTACATAGATAATTAAATTAGATAGATAATTGGATTAGACAAATAATTAGACAG
>JBBHKE010001484.1:238146-297647 GCA_037447655.1 Zygnema cylindricum
TTACTTATCACATGATGGCACAGTTTAAACGCTGCGAAACAGCGCAAGGGAAACTAAACGCTTTATTTATCGAATGATGTCATGGCACAGTCTAAACGCTGCGATTAGTACTACAGTGCATGAAGGTGCTACGGTTTCTCATGTTTAATGTACTTACAACCTAATAGAAAAACATTCTAAGCGCTTTACTTATCACAATCATGGCACAGTCTAAACGCTGCGATTAGTACTACGGTGCATGAAGGTGCTATGGTTTTCATGTTTCTTGTTATTACAACCTTTTTTTTTCATGTTTAAAAAGAAAAAAAAACCAAAAAACAAACTTGCTGGCATTGACTGGCAAAAAAAAAAGAACCACTCAGTTGGCTGGCATTGGCGGGCTGGGGGTTACGTGACATCATGATTAGCGTCGCAAATCTGACACGGTACTGTAGTAAGCTATTTATTTCGCAAATCAAAGGGAACGCGACAAAGCGTCGCAAATTTGACACGGTAGTACACTATTCATTTCGAAAAATTTAAGGAACGCGACAAAGCGTCGCAAATCTGACACGGTAGTACACTATTCATTTCGCAAATCTTGGGGAACGCGACAAATTGTAATTATTGGCTTATTCCGTCGTACATTGCTTAATTTTGTACTTTTTCGGTTACGGGCGGGCACGGTTAGTCGCGAAAAATCAAGATTCGGTTATTTTTTTTTTTCGTAAACGACGGTCGGTTAACGGTTAACAATTTTGGAGTGTGACAAAACTCGGTCGGGTGTCGGTTACTCAGATTTTGAAAAAAAAAAAACGGTCGGTTTCGGGTATGAATTTTTTTGACTTTTGCGACCTCTGCTCAAAGGTGGTGCCAGCAAAACGTCCAAAAAGGACGAATTTTGTTGGCTTAACACAGAATCGACATCATAATCAATTAATCATAGACCAAAAGTGGGAAAAAGCGTGCAAACGGTACAGTATATTATATTACTGTATTATATTGTACTGAATGAACAGTACGGTTATGTACAGTATAGCAGCATCTAATATCTCGTATTCTACGCGTACCACCACTGTTCTCCATAGTTGTTCACACCGTTTAGTGGGAACGATTCAATCGCTACGAATTGAACGTTTTGAAAAAATCGTAAAAATATTTAATGAAATGTCGTCCGTACTATTCCGTACATGTAAACAAAAATGAATTGTACATATACCGCAGTTTGAACATTTTCCGTACAGTCCACGTCTCTTTTCGTCATAGTTCGTACATTTTTGGTACAATTTCGTACGTTTCCCGTAAAATTTCTGTTCAGTTTGCCGGACAAAACGTACTTCGAAGTGCAACTTTTATTTTCGTCAAAGTCCGTACTTTTGGTACAAAACCGCACGTTTACCGTAAAACACCGTATAGTTACCGTAAATTGGCCGTTCAGTTTACCGGACAGAAAGTACATCGCGATTTTTTGCGATATTTTCAACGGTCACGAACTATACGTAGCAATCGGAAAAAAGGAAAAAATCGCACGATTTGAACAACAGCGGTTTTCTCACTTTTCTGGGTACAGTATAGCGTTTGCACGCGTTTTCACACTTTTGATCTATGATCGAATGACTGCAGGCGCGTTTTGTGACAAAAGCATACCTTCTCTGCGAATCGTCTCTCAAAAATTACTTCGTCAGTTCGTGTGCACTCGCCATTCGGTGAAAGGGCTCCATTACTTTTACGTCGTTTTTTGGCACCAGCAGTTCCTCTAAGCCATCCAATCCTCTTTTTCTCCAAAACCGATAACTCTGGGGCCAACTTGAAGAGGCAGGCATGGCGCCTCGAACCTCTTTCCTCAAGGAATCAAAGAAGTATGATGTGCCTCTTTTTTGTGGAGGATGGGCAGGGGATAATTATGTGCTCCTGGGTGGAGGGGGAGGGGATTCTCGCCATGGCATAAAGAACCGCCTTTTAGTTGCAAAATTCAGCAGTGATACCCGGGAGCTTTCAGAAATAGTAAGTAGTCTTTTCTTTCTTTCTTTCTATCGGGAGTATTAGAAAAAAAAAACTGTAACTGTTAGAGTGTTATTTCTGCAAGGCAAGTCCCTGTTGGATCTTTTTTGAACGATGTTTTGCCTTTGTTCAAGAAATTAAATGAAAACAAAACCATTGGTAGGTAAATGAAGCCATATTTCTGCAGGTTTTTTTTTTTAACTCGGTACGATCATGCACATAATAACAGCAAATTCTGCTTAAAAGGGTATTGACAGGCCGGTTTTGCTATCAGCAATTAATTTTCTGGTGGATCTTATATATGCGCTTAAGTTGAGATGCTTCACAGGTTTCACTTTTTGCCCAAAATGAAAAAAAAATGTTCCAATTAGAACTTAATGTTACACTGTGTATAGTTATTAGCGTTAATTTTTATTCAGCACTTAAATCCTTTCTCTCCGTGCATACTTGTTGGATTCTTAATCTGATGGTTGCTATGCAAAGGTAAGGACCTGACCTTCCGGTTAGTGATCTCCAAACCGAAATCGGGCAGGTTTTCACTCAGAGAAGTTGATGAAAGTTGCAAAAAACATTGACTCTATGAACGATACACGTTGCATTGCATGAAACATTGACATAATATTTGTATCACATAAGCAGTGCAACAATGCTTTAAACTTGTAAATTTTACGGATATCGTGTTACGCTTTTACAGTGGTTATTCGTGACTGCTTTGGAAGAGATGGCAAACTGTGAGAGTCCGATTGATTTTACTTGCTAGGGTTTTTAGGTTTTTTAGGGTTATTTAGGGAAAATCTGGTTAGAATAGCACATTATCATCGGCAATGTGCCATGGCTGTTTGCAATCTGTCACTTTGGAAATTTTTCTTGGTTTAATAGGTTTTTGGTGTCTTAGGGTAATTGAATGAGCGCTGCATGATGCTGGCCAGTAATAATCATAGAAGAAAATTTACGTTTGGTCAAAATATGTACAGTGTTTGGGTATAATTACTTCGATGACTGGCCAGTATCACCAGTAATTTATCAATCTTTCAGGTGGAACAGACTATTCAAGTCAATTAGACGCATTTAGAAATTAGAATCCGCATCTTTGTAAGCAATCTTGCTAGTTTACAAAGCTAAGTTACTAAATTAGAATGTACACTAATGTAATAATGAGACTAGCCTTCCTCAAGTGTTTTCGGTCATCATCAATCTGTCCGTGTCTTTTTTTAACTTTCTTTTGTGAATACAACCTTGTGCTCAACATTGTCATCATGTGGGGCGTCATCAGGTTCACCATCTATCTACGGGAGATACTCCTCCGTTCAAGCTTGCTGTGCACCCTGGAGGTGATATTGCCGTGGCTGCTTTTGAAAAGGGCTGCAGGTGAGCTGGTTCATGGGAGTTAATGTTCTTAAGCGTGCAATTCTGTGAATTTGCTTTGCCGTTTGCTTTTTGCAGCTGGTCGTGTTTGTATTTGCAGCAGCCATGCGAGGACAAGTCCTTTATGGACAAGGAGCTGCTTGAATCCGTAAAAGGAGACACTGTGGCCTGTGTCAAGAGCCTAGGTACTGTTTAAGTGGCACTGAGGAGACCTTATTCAACCTGTCTTGCCAAAAATATTTTTCAGCTTCTTGGATTTTTGAAGGCTGAGGAAAGTATTATAGCAATGTAAGATGGCGGCTCAAGATAAGTAAAATGCTGGGATTTGAGCTAACTTTCATATGCAGGGTCAGCAGCACGTTTGCAGCCAATACCTTGACCGTTCTAAACGATAAGAGCCCGGATGTAATACACGAATTAATGATGGGTACTAATAGATAACTGCCCATTGAATGGGGAATGCGTGTTGCTTTCCAGACTATTTGAACTGCACCTTGAGGAGGAGGATAAACTGGTGGCGAGCTCGCGTACGCTCAAAGCATTGGAGGATGCTGACGAGCTGAAATTTTTGCTGTTTAGTCAAGATGGAACACTTTTGGCTGCAGGAGGGGAGGTGTGTTAAATTTGGCACCCTGCAACGGCCACAAGGGGGCCAGTTGACCGTACAGTTTAGCACATATGTTTAAAATGTGATTTCTCAAATGTTTGGAAGAGAAAACTTCCTGCTAGGACTGATTTACAAATAGCATCTGATAGGTTTCCACACAAGTGTGTTACCATGAGAGATTGTATTAATGTTCTGTGCTAGAGCTATTGATTCTGGATCCAGAAAGAAAACTTGGGAAGGGTTTCAGCGAAAAAAGCTTTATTAGCTGAGTTGCTTATTTGGATTTTCTGGTTCTTTTCATGTAGGAATGCATTAACAGGATAGTGCTGCTTGTTGTAAACCTTTTAATATCGTCTTGACCTTGTTACTAGTAATCTAAATGGGGGTCTAGGTCAGCTTCCTCCATTCAAGAACTTTCAGGGGAGTCGCGGGTAGCTCACAACGTTTTC
Source organism: Zygnema cylindricum (assembly GCA_037447655.1). Taxonomy (NCBI): domain Eukaryota; kingdom Viridiplantae; phylum Streptophyta; class Zygnematophyceae; order Zygnematales; family Zygnemataceae; genus Zygnema; species Zygnema cylindricum. Next base: position 242,548 of record JBBHKE010001484.1, read on the forward strand.
GCGTTGGTTGCAATTATATAGGTTTGAAGGAGCACCTTTGCCGTGCAAGGCTATTGCCTTGTTGGCCTGCACAGTATGAGTAAATTTCTGGCCAGATTGGGGGGCTGGACAGGAAGTGAGTGTGCTGCGTGGGAGGATGGCAGGACAAGTCTCTTCGTGTGTTTCTATGGCCCACCATGGAGGAGAAGCTCTATGTGAGGGATGCGCATAAAAAAGGATTGAAAGACGCAGACTTCAGGCACGCTCAAACATGCTACTTAGTGGATCGCATAGAGTTGGAAAAGATCCAACTTTTACAACATTGCTATTGCCTGCTTCTTTGTGTGTCTTATGAAGTAATAGTAGTTCTGGGACGGATTTTGTGAATTTGCCTGTAGATCATTCCTGACAGTTTGTTTTCTGGGTTTGTGACAGCCTGGATGGCACTCTTCTGGCTACAACGGCCGACAGTGGACCATGCCATATTTGGGACGTCACCAAGGACAAGGCTGTGGCCACCTTGGAAGCACCGCAGGTCAGACTGTCAGTGCTCTAAGATGCTGATCGCTGATGATGGGTAGAGTAGGTGTAGAGATACTGATAGTAGCCATCTGTGGGGTTTTCTCTCCTTGCTATGGCAAAGGCGAAAGGGCTGGTGGCTATGATCTTTGAAGTTGCATCTATGCAACCTTATTCACCAATTGTGTTAATGGGACTTTTTTGGTCAATTTCGGACCAAAAAGGATATGTGTGGATATGTGTGGTTGTACAGTTTTCTCTGTAGCAATTTTGTCAAGAAAAGCATCAAAATATTTGATATCCATGCACAAAGCAATTTTTAACCTGCTTGGAAGTGTTGGTGGAGGGAGCAGCGGGGAAGCCTTGGCCTGTGTCGATTTGCACGGGATGACCGTCCATTTCTTTTCACAACTGCTGTACGAGGTGTGGCGTCAACTGGACCTTCTGCGTCTGTTGCCAGTAGCTCATTAGCTTGCCTGCGTATATTAAGTCAGCTCTTTTGCACCTCGATCAAGCTTTTGGTTATTAGTCTGATTTTTCATATTATTGTTCTTACTCAATGAGAATTGGCTATAGCGGTGTCTGTATGTGTTGATGCCGATATATGATGGTATTGAAACTGATGTTTTCACTATGATTATACAGAATCGTCTTAAAAGTACTACGTGGTACCCTTGTGTGCCAGTACCGGTCACGTACGTCAAAAGAGTAAAAAACATGAAATTTTGAACATATACTTCATCGGATTGACAATTCAGAACATGTCTAAATTATTGTGCGGACTCATTCATGGACCAGCCTATCCATGTAAGGGAAATCTGCGTTGCGTACCAGCGAATACAGTCCACTTGCCCCTCGTGTCTGTTTTAATTCAAATGAGTGTGTCTCTGACCCAAAATTATAAAATAGTGTTCAAAACACTGATTAGTTAAGTGGCCCATGACGACCCACGTTGCAGAATATAACCTAGTGTTGTTAATTCTAATTAAGTGTTGACACTAATAATTCACTAACTCTAGTAGAGATAGGCGGTGTACCATAGTTGTTATGGCAATATTGACCAGGTTGCACTAGTCAGTGCATAGGAGAATATGATGCTTTTCCGGGTGTTTTGTTACATAGTTGATATGGAGATTTCCTATATCCCGTCTTGTCCATGTCATTTGGAGCATGAGGACATTTGACCAGAGATTTTTCTCCATTTTTTTAGATTTTGTGCATTTAGAGAGCAAAAAGTGGCTGCAACGGTAAACATCGCAAACTTCAAGGTTTAAATCCGGCCAAACAACTTGCCAGGTTGCAAATTTATTAGCGTACAAAACGTACACATGTACTGATTCCGAAAACTTTGGTCGTATCGCATACCGCTCAATGGACTGGTAACCCACAGAATTCGGGGTCCATACAAGTTGGAACCCACAGTAATGACTCAACCATAGTTTAGGGGTTTTATTTTACGCGTGTAAATGTTCATGATACAAAACCCATTTTATTTGCTTTTTTTATGCGTGTAGTATTGTGGAGCAACCGATACACCATTTTGACATAAATAAGTGTCAGTTTCAGCCTCGTCACTGTTGTCTCAAATGATAGTGGTTGTGAAAATCTATTTAATTTCATGAAAATTAACTTGAACTAACAATTTAACGCTAGTTGAGTCAGTCGGACAAAAAAGACTTTCCTGTATATGTCATTAATATTGACTGTTGAATTCCTTGATGTACACATCAGTCTTGGCGTTTGATCTTCTGACATGAAAAAAACCTGTACTTAACAAGTTTTCCTTTTGCTGGAAAGATGATTTGTTTTTTTAACATGGTCTATCCTTGCTGCAACAGGTGGTTGTGGCTGGGTGATCGTTTGGGATACCCGTAATTGGAAGCAGCTCGGAGCTAAGAAGTTTCATGAGGATCCTATCTCAGCTTTTGCGATTAGCAAAAATGGGGAATCTCTTGCCATGTAAGGAGTACACACTGGAGGATATCAATTTAGGGGTGCCTGGTGTTCATGTGGTTTGTAAGGTATACGTGTTTACTTCAGAATGAACAGGAGCATGGGCTGGGCAGTAATCAATGATGGTGTGATGGGTGTTGTTTTTTTCGTCGGAAGTCTTAAAGGCTCCTATTGGTCACGGAATGTGAGTGGTGAACCTGTATGGTTGGGTATGTATAAACCAATCATGGTTGTTGTGAGGATGATGGATAAACAGGGGTACAGCAGGCGGTGATGTAGCGGTAATCAATGTGGGAAAGATGACAATTACGCAGAGAGTAAAAAATGCTCATTTGGTTTTTGTTACCGCTGCCGAGTTTTCTCCAAATTCCAGGTATGCTTATGCGGATCTTTTTATACTAAAAAATTTTTACGTTATGAATTGCTGAGTTGGAGAAAGGGTGGGACTGAGTCATCGGGTTATTGCATGTTATGATGGTTGAACATTGAGGGTTGTGTCAGTTAGTCTCCTGGTTGCAAAATACTGGCTGTAGAATGCGTCAGTAGATGTCTCATGTTGACCCTGTACATGCCTTCTGATGACTTAACACTTTTTTTTCATAGAGCAATGCTGTCAGCTTCTGGTGATTCCAGTGCCCGGGTTACCCAAGTGACGGTCCCTACTTCGGGCCTCAAAGGTGAGTCTTCCTCTCTTAAAGCCTGTCCGTACTGGCATGGAATGGATTGAAAGTACACCTTTAATTGCTGTGAGAGTAAAGAAATTATTAGTTGGGGTTTATATTAATTCTAATTCGGTTTCAAATGGCAGTGCTGTTTTTGAACTGTCTCAACAAAATTTATGTATTAATACTCTTTTAGGTTCAAGGTCAAGCATCGATATAGTGTTATTAACTCTGGAAACAATACACGGTGAAGTCTCATAAGGCCAGAGACTGGCAGATCCTGAAAATACTGGCTTTCCTTTCTCCAGAATGGCAGGTGTACCTCATCCTCGTAGTCCTTTTTATCGCCTCTGCAATTCTGGCCGTCTTTGTTTATCACAACTCGGACACATTCTGGAACTTTCCTCTTATTCACGACTTGGCATCTAAATTTCCACCTGCGTCCTCTTCCTCAGCATCCACTCAGGAGTCAAAGCCAGACATGATTGTCATGTGAAAAGAGCAAGTCATCAACATGCTTCATATACTGGAAAGTACAAGAGGCAGTCGATTGGACGTCATTTGAAACTGTTTTTTTACGGATGTTTGATTGTATAACGTGAATGTTTTGTATAAATGGTTGCTTGATTGAAGCATGTAAAATGTGTGATGAATGGAGTGATTTTAGGTTTTGCATTTACGGTCATCACATTATGTTGTTCCCTTCTCAGATGGACATGCAAAAGAAAATGGTTCTCTTTTTTCTCCCCTGGTAAGATTATGCCGAATTGCTTGCAAGGGCCTTAGTCTTATTTCAAATGCACGTTTGCAAAAAAATGTTTTTTTGAGACCTGGAGGTGTAGCTGTGTATGTATCATTTGGATGTGCTATGTTACTTCTGTTATATTATTATTACTTGTACTTCACATTATTTTTATTCTACTATTACTTCTGCGTTTATTGATTGAAAGTTTACTTTTGGATCACTTGAATCTTGCCTGGTTTTCATAGGTTTACTACTAGCAAAGGCCGTATCTGAAGAAAAGGGTACAAGTGAGGGTATTGGGTAATGGCCCTTTAGAGGACGGCATTTACTTAGACACAAAAGTAACTTTGTTCATGATCTCAACAAAAAACCAACTGTTGCAGACCTGAACAAGTACGGTATCGAACAGTAAAGTTGGCTTAGAACTGTGGAGCAACGTCTTGCTTTCAGTTAGGGCACCTTCTACTTGGTCTACTGCTCCTTGTGCCTGGAACTACTGTGTTGTATTGATAAATTACAGACATCTGGCAAATTATGCTAGGAAGAAGATAAACTAGGTGATACGGTAATCACGATGAAAAAAATTGGCCTGAAGAAAAGAATTAATTGTACTGCTTCAGAGCAGATTGAATGTTACTTCTGTAGAAAACTTCAAGAGCTTGTTAACCCTCAAAATGGAAGTAAAATTTCGATGTTACCATTACCTTCAAGCAAGTCTATGCAACCTAGCATAGAAACAAGTAAGTCTTGACAAAAAACTAGTGTTGGGTATCGGGTAGTTTCATATCGCGATAATTTCGATATTCGATATATCGAATATCGATCGAACAAATTCCTCGATATATCGTACCGGGACCAACATAAATTATCGTGATATATATCGCAAAAATTGCTTGACGTACAGTGAGAGTACGGAAAACTGTACGGAAAACTGTACGAAAAAAACGTACGGAAATCCCCCCCCCCCCCCACTGAGCGCCCGGGGGGGGGGGGGGGGGGGGGAAAAAAAAAAAAAAAAATTTAAGATTTTCATTTTCGATATATCGTCGATACGATATATCGGCGATATATCGCGATATTTCGATAATCGATATATCGAAGCGATATATCGATTATCGGGTACCTAAAATTCGGTACATATTGAATATCGGCAAGTGGTCCTCGATACCCAACACTACAAAAAACTCTTGATTGTGCACGATTTCTGTAACCAAAATGCCAAGACTAAAATCCTGGGTGTGTGTCAATCTTGGTACACCTAAATTCTTTTCTATGGGAGATATGAAATTTGACATCATACAGTAGAAAACCGTATTTGCCTAATCGGCTCAATATATCAATTACCATGACTCTTCAGGAAAGTGTATATTGATTATCGGCAAACCTTGTTCCAGTTAGCTTTAGCAACTCTGGCTCAACACCTTACTCCTCTCAGTACGAGGCACCACATGTAATTTACCTTGTTCCCATAAGAATTCCTTGCATTGGATATATTGCATAATCATTCACCTTAATGGCTCCAAAGCCCTTACCAAAGCGCAAAATAATACAACAAAATCTCGCCACTTCGTCACTCCCGTGTACACATAAATTACAAAAGCAAGAAAGACTACCAATTACTGCAAAGGTGCGGGAATATTAGCAGAGTACTAGGCAGCGTAATCCCTCCTCGACCACTTGCCTCCCTATCTCTTCCTTCCCCATCCACATTGACATCTCCTCTTCCCAGTTGTTTCCTTCTTTGTATAACAAACCTCTTACCCCACCTGGTTAAACCAGATTCACATTGCTGCCTCAACTGTCACATACATCAACTCTTCGATACCACATGTTGGCGATGTGTCACACCTTCCCTCCCGCGAGGTCGATTTCAACTTCGAGACTATTCTTCGCCACGAGGTTGTGAGTGAGTATTCCCATCCTTACACATATTTTGACGATCTGTCATTCACGTCGACCTTTCATCATATCCGCACATGTTAGTCTTACGTCTCCGGAAGCTTCCTTCCCCTTCCTATTTTCCTTTCATGTGCACTTCAACATGTCTTCTCGAACAAAAGAAACAAACATAAAAATCCCATCTCTATTATGTTTCTCACCCATTGAGCCCCCGCACTTAACCCCCCTCCCCTCCCTATTCCTCAGTCCTCTTCTTTCATTTTCATCGTTCACCCCTTCTTTTCCCTTCCATTTCTATATGTCCTCCCTTTCTTCACCAATCATGTTGAGCACCTTAATTGGCCCATCCCTTCCATATGCACTTCCTCGCATGTCGAAACCTACCACCACTTCCTAGGGATAGCAAGGCTTTGGTCAAAGAGATTGAGTTTGGTCAAAGAGATCGAGTTTGGTCAAAGAGATTAAGTTTGGTCAAGGAGATTCGGTTTACGGAAGCCCCTAAACTCATTTACAAAAAAGGCTAAAGATCTACGGCAATGGAATTGCTACCAGGGTAACTCTTGCGAACCCTTCTTTCCTTCCTTTGATAACCCTCCACAACTTTCTCCTACCCACATTCCATCCGAACCTCTTAGCGAGGCACAAGTATTTGTTCGATATTTTAGAGTGCTATGAGGATTTTGTCCTATATTTTATATACTCACATTCTCCCTTGAGGTAATTTTGGTGCAAGTCGCTATTCACCTTCCTTTCTCACATATTTACACCTGATCCGACTCCGTGCTTGCTACTCCATTGCATCTCCTCCTTCTGCTTCCTCCTTCTCAGTGTTTATCCGACCTGACTCACGTGGGAGTAGCGAGGCTAGTGAGAACAAAAGCAGATGTTGGAGGTTTCTTAATAGGAACTGAAAAGCCATGCATGTTAAACATAAGCACGATGTTTCTAGACCATCCACTATGGGCCACCACCAAAACGTTTATAATTTCAGCTCGACCCTTTGAGCCCTCTAGCTTCCACACCTTCCACCTTTTTGTCCACATCCATGCACACTTTTGAGCCCTATAAGTCGTCTCAACTTAGACCGAGACGCGTTTTTTCGAACGATATCCACTTCTCTTCTTCTTTTTTTGGAGGTGCCTCGACAATGGTTTATGGGTTATTGTGCCACAACTTGCCACCGGTGTTTCTGGGTAGTATTTTTTTGCATGCTCTTTGTGTTTACTTGGTAACCCGCTGGGCCAATGTTTATTCACGGATATGTGATCTACTTCACGGCGTCCCATGGGAGCTTGTCATGGAGCTATCTTCAAAGATTAATGCGCCATGTACATTCCACTATTGTGCTCCTTTCCACATCAATGGGTAAACACTCGTAGAGGTAATTAAACGAAGGTTGGAGAGATTTGAGATTTGTTGGATCACTATCTGGATTAAGTGTTCTTTCAAGTTTAAGTTTTGAATGGTGTAAACACTGGCGACTTGTATATTTAATTCTTAGAGGTAATGGCAACTCCCTCGGTACTTGAATTTCTTTCCGTGCGATTATTTTCCTTAGACCTATCCCCAAAATGTAGCCGTCCACTTTCTTTCCAATCTCTAAGTTTTATTACTCGTCTACATTCGTTCTCTATTTTGACACTTATCATCGGACCCTTTATTAACTTTCAGTTATTTCATGGAGCACTTGACCAGTATCGACCTTTCAATGTACCCATCAGAGTGTATACATTTAAACCTTTCACTTTGAATGGATTTAAGTTTTTCACATGAATTTAAATTCATGCCTTCTACGTATGAAAACACAAACCATCTACATTTATTCGGTGACCTTCTAAGCTCCTTCTTTTTTGTATTCCACCTCGCTGATGACTTTCCAAACCTTCTTTATCCTTAGGTAGATTTTGCTTGCTTAAAAGGGTGCGCCCCCCATCACCCGTTTTACCTTCCCCGCACTTCCCCTCCCACCACCAAATTTGTCTCGTCTCTTTTTGCCTTTGATGATTGCCTCGTGGGGATCCTCCACTCTTTGTTGGATCGTGGGGATTTTGATAGCGAGTCCGGGCCTACGCCTCGCATTGAGGCATCCCTTCCCGACAATGTAGGAGGGTTGGGTTTAACATCTACGACACGCATGTCACCTATTCTTTACTTGGTTGGTGCCTTATTGCCTCCACTCTTCTCTCTCGTTTTTTGGTTGAGGATTCTCATATTATTCTTACCGTTGTCCCTCTTCTTTTGAAGGATGTCTTTAATGATGGCCTCATGGGCATCCTTCAGAATTTGTTAGATCCTTTTTATCGTGATTTTGGACCGGCTTCGCATTAAGGCTTCCCTTCCCATCACTATGGGAGGGTTGGGTTTAACTTTTATGGCATATATGGCGCATGCTGTCTACTTGGGGAGTGGGTGCATTGGTGCCACTACTAATCTCTCTCATTTTTTGGTCAGGGATGCTCCTTTTGTTGCAACCGTTGTCCCTCTCAATTTGGATGGTGTCTTTGTCGTCCAACAATCCATTTTTGTAGTTGCCTGTTTTGTTCCTCCTCTTGTTTTGTCCGATATGCCAGTTATCTCTGACACTCTGAGACCTCCATTGGTACTCAGAGTAGGCAGCTTACTAGAAGCCCCTAGGATAGCCTCAGTCCTTTAGTCTTTGTATGAGTATTACTGACACCTTGACAAAATACAAACTAACCAGACTGCAGCCCTTAGAAGAGCAGACTGCCCTTGGAAGAGCAAACTGCCCTGGGAAGAGCAGACTCCCCTGGGTCTACTAAAAAAAGAATCCTTGAATTTGCTCCACTAAGCAGTTAATTATCAATGGTCAAAGATGACCTTTTATAGAGGAGCTCTCTAGAAGATGCAATTTTGTGTCCTCCATTGGACCACAGAATACAGGAAGCCTCTAGATAGTATTTAACTAACCCACTTCAAGCCACAACCACTGCTGTCCAAAAAGGCAAAATGACAGTTTAACCGCACCCTTATGCAGCTTGGACTCCCCTGAGTCTGTAGAAAAAAGAATCACTGAAAACGGCCAACGAACCAATAAGTTATGAGGCAGTAAAAATGCCAATTTGTACAAACTCTCAAAGAGAGAGGTGACTACTTACCAAAATTTTCTAAGTCCTGATTCCCTCTAATGACTTCTATCTACTGAAGTACGGACCAATCAAATTACTGTACCGTACCAAAAAGTACTACTGCCGGTGTACCTTTTGTACGGCCTATGTACGACAAGGCTATTAAGCGGACGCGTGTCTGTTTTTCACTCGTCCGTACATTCCTCGAAATTCCTATGACCGAATGTCATCTCTCCACGTGGCTCCAGGTCATGCCACATCACAAAATGCCAAAGCGACCACTCCGGGATTTGGACAATGATGTGCGCCGTTGGATTTGCAACGAGACGCAGTCTTAGCCGTTATAAATACTTGCGCGATATTTGTTTTGCTGTCAAAACAAAATGCGTGGTATTCGTTTTGAAAAAGTGTCGTACTTCGTACTTTCATAAAACTATATCTATGCAAGCCGTATTCATTTTTAGTTAAATGAATTTGTTCCTCTTTATAGATATATATATCTATCACATACTATAACATTTAGCATTGGTCCTAGTCTTATAGGATAAAGTTGACCGCTATCGGCCAACTTGACGATCCGAAGGTACTGGGATCAAATCCCTGGTTCATCAGGTATATTTTTAGTAGCATACTAAAAATAACTGCCTGTTGAACTAAGGCAGCCATGGATTAACCACCCTCTCTATCCTTTTGTGACTACAACAAGTATAGGGGCTAGGGAGAGGAGGTGGAGGCAGGCTGTCCGTTCTTTTTCTTTTCTTTTATACTAACCTATTAAACCTAGAAAATACTATAGTAATCTATTATTTTCAACAGAAGAAAGAGGCGGCTACCTCTAATTTTCCTAAGTCCTAAACCCCTCTCTAATCCCTCTACTATTGAAGTACCGAGCCAATTAATTCACTGTACAGTACAGAAAGGTACTTGGCCCGGAGTACTTTTTATACGACCATTATACGACATGGCCAAGAAGACGACGCCTGCCATATCTGGGTTCGCCATGGTATGTCCCGGAGATGCCGCTATCCAATGTCATGTTGCCACGTGTCACCCGGTGTGGCTGTGACCACAAACCGCCAAATTGTTTATTTCGTGATCCTAGCTTCTTCCTCCGTTGTCTGATTGATATCGACCTTAATTTATAGCCGTTTAAAATACAAGCAGTATTTTTCGATGTAATTCTATCTAACTATGTCTATGTGATTGTGGTCCGTTCATCGGTTAAATGAAATTCTCTATTTCTATGTCTTTAAGTAGCTATCATACCCTATATACTTCAACACAGGTGCTAGGCTACATGGTAACGACATTAGACTGTTTGGACGGACGGTAGGTACAAAGATCAAATCCTGGGTCCGTCAACATTTTTGGGAATTTTTACCAAAGGGCTGCCTTCTGACTCTAAGGGAAGCATAAGCAGCCATGGCTCTAGCTTCTTCTCCAGCCTTTAGCGACTACGGGAAGTATGGGGGCTAGAGAGAGAAGTAAGAAGCATGTTGCCTCTGCTTTTTCCTGCTTATATTTAGATCTATTAACTAACCTAGAAAATACCTAAGTAAACCTTTAATTTCAACACTCCCCTTATTTTCAAGTCACTTATACACTTAAGTCCACACTTCTTTCTGCTGACAAATAATTTAGGAGAAGGCACAAGCTTTGTCATTATGTCTGCCACCATCTCACTGTCTGGTCTATATTCTAGACTTATTATTTTGTTCTCCACCTTTTCCCTAACAAAGCTAAGTCTGATATCCATGTGTTTTGCTTTAAAGTGATGTTTGGGATTAGCAGCAATTGCAATTGCTGCTTGATTATCACAGAATATTTTTTGAATTCCACTCTTAAGATGCCCCAATTCACCAAGCAAGGATTTGACCCACATCAATTCCTTCACAGTAGAGCAAGATGCCATAAACTCTGCCTCTATGGTGGACTGAGCAATGACTTTTTGCTGCTTACTACTCCAGCAACAAGCACCATTCCCCATATACAACACATATCCAGATGTACATCTTCCCATCGGAGCATCCCCATAGCTGGCATCACTCCAAGTGGTGATGTCAGTATTTTCCCCACCCAGATGCAGCCATAAATCCCTTTTTCCTATGAGATATCTGAGGACCCTCTTAACCGCTTCCCAATTCCTTTTGGTAAGAGCATTAGACTCCTACTTAGCACTCCTACAGCTGCTGCCAAATCTGGTCTGGTACAATTCATAAAATAAATCAGACTGCCCACTACCTGTCTGTATGGGATAGTCTGTATAAACTTCTTCTCTTCAAGACCTAGTTCATCATCTACAATTAGGATATCTCTTTCCTCACTCCCCTCACTTCCCTTGTTTAGATCCATGGGAGTTGTACAACAGTTGGCTTAGTCCATCTGAAATTTTTCCAACATGTTTCCAATTGCCTCTTTCTGAGTTAGTCTAATTATTATTTTTTCTCTATATCTCTCTACTTGTATTCCCACAATATATCTTGCCTCCCCCATGTCCTTCATTTCAAATCTTCCCTTTAGATTTGTTTTTAGTTTGTTTATTTTTTTCATTGACTTACTCAGAACAAGCAAATCATCAACGTAAATTCCAATAAAGATGGCACCTTCCTCATCTTCAAAAACATAAATTGAATGATCTGAACTTATCTGGATGTATCCCAATTCGGTAAGGAACTCATCAAGTTTCTTGTTCCATTGTCTGGGCGCCGGTTTCAAACCATAAAGAGATTTGATCAGCCGACATACCTTACTTTCCTCTCCTAGTTCCACGAATCCTTCCAGCTGAGGCATAACGATCTCCTCTACTAGTTCTCCATCTAAGAAGGCTGTCTTAATGTCCATCTGGTGTAATTCTTGTTGTTCTTTGGTCTAAAATAGACCGCAGAAGCGACCCAAACTATCATGCAAAAAGCTAAGCGAAGCTAGGCCAATGAATAATCATTTGAAATGCATCCTCCATTTAACATACAACAACATTTAGGGTTTCATGGAATAATCAACATAAATACACCCTATGACAACATCTAAGGTTTGATGGAATAATCGACATAAACAAACCCTAGGACAAATGCATAAACAATGCATATCAAACATATATAAAAACATAAATAAATAATAACACACAAATGCATCACAGTTTTTAGGGTAGTCTGTGGTGCTTCCTAGGGTGAATCCATGGCTAGAAATGGCTATGGACAACAGGTTATGGGCCCACACCCCATCTATCATATGTTAGGTTAAGTCGATGTAGGTTTTTGTCACACGCATTGTAGCGGGTTAATTTTGTTCTTGCTGGTTGTATTGCAATAATGGTGTCTTTGTACCCATGAGATCGGCCTTATCATAGTGTTGGTATGTGCCGAGTTTAATCTTGCATCGCCCCAAGGGTTAACTTAGTGACAGTGCCGAAATGTCTACCCTCAATGAAAATGATTAATTATGAGAAATGATATTTTAGTTTTGGAAAATACATATTCGTTTGATGGAGAAATGTGGAAGGTGGAAATTCGACGTTTGGGGGAGAGAGATCCGAAAGGTGGAGTTTTGACATGTGGTGGAGAGATCCAAATTTTGTGGATCGATGATTGTTGAAAATTGGATTTGTAATGTAGATTTTGAGTTGTTGGAAATTTTTGGGAAATGTGATATTATTAGAATTTTTGGGAAAATACTATTTGTTAAGTGTATTTTTAATGGGAAATTTTGGGATCAGATTATTAAATGGAAAAGAAAAGAAAAAATTTTGAAATCTAGATTTGATATGGTTGAGGTATAAATTTTGAGTTGGGATATATTATTAGTGTGATCGTTTGGTTTTAATTCTTAGTTGATTTGTGACAGAATTGTGAGAAGTAGATTCAGATTTAGATATTGTTGAGAAAAGATAAAATTTTGTTGTAATCGGAAAATGAAAATATATATTATGTATTATGAAACTTGGAAGGCATATGGCGCAGCGGAAGCGTGGTGGGCCCATAACCTGTTGTCCATAGCCATTTCTAGCCATGGATTCACCCTAGGAAGCACCACAGACTACCCTAAAAACAGCGTACTTTGGATACACACATAATTCAACAGAATTAACAAAACAAGCTGAAACTACATTTACAGATATTATCTAGGATATAAAATGACCTCACAAAGTTTCAGACAAAAATAATAAACAGATTGATCACATCATCTAGTCAAAGTTGCAGAAAAACAGTCTGCCAGAACTTTGATCAGACAGGCTAACTTCACAATGAAGTAAAACACAGACCAGGCACACCATAGACCTGAAAATCTGTGACAATATTAAAAATATAAATAGGAACTTTTTGGACCAAAAACTGTTTATGGTTATTTTTGGTAATTTTATCTGAGGATTACTCTCAGATCTGATAGCGGAACTATCTGAAATTCTGCATGTTTGTTCCTATTTATATTTTTAATATTGTCACAGATTTTCAGGTCTATGGTGTGCCTGGTCTGTGTTTTACTTCATTGTGAAGTTAGCCTGTCTGATCAAAGTTCTGGCAGACTGTTTTTCTGCAACTTTGACTAGATGATGTGATCAATCTGTTTATTATTTTTGTCTGAAACTTTGTGAGGTCATTTTATATCCTAGATAATATCTGTAAATGTAGTTTCAGCTTGTTTTGTTAATTCTGTTGAATTCTGTGTGTATCCAAAGTACGCTGTTTTTAGGGTAGTCTGTGGTGCTTCCTAGGGTGAATCCATGGCTAGAAATGCCTATGGACAACAATTCTATGGTTTCCGCAGCTGCCAGACTGAGAAGTATCCGGACCGAGGGAAACCTGACAACCAGAGCAAAGGTTTATTCGTAGTCTATTCCCTCTTTCTGAGTAAAACCTTTTGCCACTAATCGGGCCTTATACCGCTTAATGGTATTGCCCGGATTCAGTTTTAATTTGAAAACCCACTTACATCCAATTGGTTTCCGATCGGGTGGACAGTCCATCAACTCCCATGTATCAGCCGCCATTATTGAGGCCATCTCTTCATTGATGGTCGTCTTCCACCGGTTTCTTTCCGGGCAGTTCATTGCCTCTCCATATGTTTGAGGTTCATCCAGGTGAGACAGTTTAGTTACCTTGTTGTTAACTTGTTTCTCTTGAAGCCTTTTGCTGCTTTTTCTCCCTCCCTCAAAATTTGCGGCCGGAAAAGATGGTTCACGTGGATTCTTTTGAATCACCACGGCTTCTCCCTTGTCCCTCGGATCCATATACGTTTCCACCACGTCTTCCGCTTCAGGTATAGGTGTCATTGGTGTTTCCAAGTCCAAGTCTTTCTCGATCTGTTTTGAATCTGCAAAAATATCATCCGAACCTGCAAGAGTATCATCTTCTTGGAGACCCGGATAGTTAGGAAGATGAAAGTCATCAGAATTGTCTGATTCAAATCTGATTTTGACTGAATTTGAGGATTTGAAAGGATCTACCGATTTCCCTTCATCCATAGCTACCAGGTGCTTTACTATAATTAAATCTTCTCTCTTTAGATCATACACTGTATACCCTTTTACATCTTCATCATATCCCAGCAGGTATTCGGGTTTCCCTTTAGGATCTAGTTTCCAGTTATATTTATCTGTATCTAAACTGAAGACTTTACTACCGAAAACCTTTAAGTGAGAGAGATCTGGTTTTCCGCCGGTCCATTTCTCATACGGAGTTTGGCCTTTCACCGCCGAAGTTAGTAATCTATTTCTCAAATAATTAGCACAATTCATAGCTTCGGCCCAAAATCTTTTTCCTATCCTTTTATCTGACAACATACTCTGGGCACTATCATTCAGTGTCCTATTCAATCTCTCGGCAACACCATTCTGTTCCGGGTTTTTCTGGATTTGTCTTTTGATGTTGCACACCGTCCTCTCTTAAGAACTCCTCAAACTGATTGGAGGTATATTCCCCTCCATTGTCACTTCTCACTCTCTTTATTGAGGTCTTGTGAAGCTTCTCGGCCCATGTTTTATATTGTTTGAAATACTCCGGAGTTTTTGATTTGTTTTTCAAAAAACATACCCGAGAGTACCGAGACCAATCATCAATAATGGTTAGCATAAATCTTTTCCCTCCGGGTGATGGCACTCTCGCTGGTCCCGAAATGTCCGTGTGTACCAAATCAAGAACTTTTTCTCCTTTATAGGTTGCTTCCTTTAGAAATGGTAATCTATGTGCTTTACCCTAAGCACACCTCATGCAATCACTTCAATTCTCATTTTCCCCAAAGTGTATCCTTCAAATGCTCCCATCTTTCCATTTCTTTAAACTTTTCTAGATTCACATGCCCAAGTCTCTTATAACAACATACTATCATTGAAAGCGAGCATAGTAAAGTTTGAGTTTTTCATTACTTAAAGCAAGCCTGCACATTCCTTGGCTACCTTTCTCAGCAGTGAAATATACATCTTCCTCAAAGCTAACTGTAAAAACTCCTTTTCTGGTTCTAGTTTCAAATCCTTTATCATCTAATACAGATGTAGAGATAAGGTTTTTGTTTAACTCCGAAATAAACAATACATCAGAGAACGTTACTATTGAGGTTTTTCCTTCCACTATGACTTTTAGATCTACCGATCCTACATAAGTAGTGGTCACTACCCTCCCATCCACATATTCAATCTCTACTGTAGGGATCTTTCTCAACTTAGTAAATAGATGGTTATCCTTGCATATGTGCATCGATGCACCTGAATCCACAATCTAGCCTCCTTCACCTTTTATTCCACCGAAAGCACATTTTTGCTTTCCTGGGATTTCAACTTCTGTCTTTGTCTCAAACTCCTCATCCAAAAGAAGTTCGTATTTGTCTCAAACTCCTCATCCAAAAGAAGTTCGTCGTCCTGCTCATCGGATTCCTCGTCGAGTACCTACGTGACAAGTGCGTTTTTCTTCCCTCGTGGCTGACCCCCGGTCTGCCCCTCCTTTATCCGAAGCTCAATCAATTTGGTACATTCCGCCATGTAATGCCTGAGTTTCTTGCAAAAATGACAAAGCCCCTTAGGTCCCCTTGTTCAGGGCTCATCGGATTGATTTTTCTGGTCTTCCCCTCCATGACTTCTAAGGGTTTAACGTGAAACTTTGTTTCTCCAACTTGCTCCGGCCGCCAAGGCTTGTCCACTCTTAACTCCTCTCCGGATTTCGATTGTATTCTCTCGGACGAGGATCATACCAACTACCGAATTCCATATCCACCTGGAGTCTGGCAGATCCTGTACCCGGTTCACAATGTTCTCATACTCATCGGGTAGTTTCATCAGTAAGCAGTGAACTTTTTGCCTTCTCGATTTCTGCTTTTCCGGCACACTCTAACTCCATGAAGAGCATAACCAGCTCATGCTCGAGCATCTTCTCTCCTTTGTGAAAGTATCCATGTATCTTTTGCTCTGCCAACTTATGTTCTTGAATCGTACTGCTCCGGTACATATCTATAAGCGCATCCCACAAATCAGATGCCCTTTCCACCTGCAAATGAGGATCTACAAGTCATTGTGTGAGATGACGGAGGATAAAGTGCTTGGCCGCCATGTTGTTGTAGTCCTAGCTATCGATCTCATTCCCCTCATTCCTCGGAATAGGAGACATGAAAACAGAACCGTTTGCTATAGTTGAGGTTTTCTCTTTTTCTTTCCCCTTTTCCATCACGATGCTTTCTCCGTCTTTTGAGTCATCTGATGGCGGTGGATCAGGTTTTCTAGCAAATCTGCTTCCTCTAAACCTTCCTCTAAACCTTGGAGGTATAACAGGACCGGATAGACGCTTTACTCGCCCACTCACTATTCCCCAAAATCATTTCTCACACAGGGCTCCTATCATCATACACTCCCAGTAGATGAATTGAATCGCGTTGAATGTGGGCACCCTAGAGGGTGGGCCCATAACCTGCAACTCAGAGACCTCCATTGGTTCTCAGAGTAGGCAGTTTACTAGAAGCCTCTTAGGATACCCTCAATCCCTTAGTCTTTGTATGAGTATAACTAACACCTTGACAGAATACAGACTGACTAGACTGTAGCCCTTGGAAGAGCACACTCCCTTGAGTCTACTACAAAAATATTCCTTAAATTTGCTCCCATGAGCAGTTAATTATCAATGGTCAAAGATGACTTTTTATACAGGAGCTCTTTGGGAAAAAGAGGCGGCTACCTCTAATTTTCCTAAGTCTTAAACCCCTCTATAATCCCGTTATTACTGAAGTACCGAGCCAATCAATTCACTGTACAGTACTAAAAGGTACTTGTCCCAGAGTACTTTTTGTACGGCCATTGTATGACATGGCCAAGAAGACGACGCATGCCATATCCGGGTTCGCCATGGTGTGTCTCGGAGATGCCGCTATCCAATGTCATGTTGCCACGTGTCACTCGGTGTGGCTGTGAACGCAAATTGCCAAATTGTCTATTCCGTGATCCCGACTTCTTCTTCCGCCGTCTGATTGATATCGGCCTTAATATATAGCCGTTTAAAATGCAACTAGTACTTTTCGATGTAATTCTATCTAATTATGTCTATGTGACTGGGGTCCGTTCATCAGTTAAATAAACGTATCTATTTCCACGTCTTTAAGTAGCTATCGTACCCTATATACTTTAACAGGGGTGTTAGGCTACATAGTAACGGCATAAGACTATTTGGACGGACATTAGGTACCAGGATCAAATCCTGGGTTCGTCAACCTTTTTGGTAAGTTTACCAAAGGGATGCCTGGGTTCGTCAACCTTTTTGGTAAGTTTACCAAAGGGATGCCTTCTGACTCTAGAGGAAGCATAGGCAGCCATGGCTCTAACTTCCACTCCAACCTTCAGTGACTACGACAAGTATGGGGGCTAGAGAGAGAAGTTACAAGCAGGTTGCCTCCGCTTTTTCCTGCTCCTATTTAGATCAATTAAGTAACCTAGAAAATACTTAACCAAACCTTTAATTTCAACAATCTCAACCCTAATTACGAAACCCGTTGGAAGAATGCATTCATGATAAAGTTGTTACCACTGTTGGATCTATATTCTAAATTTACTTACCCGTGGTTCGTGCTCCTTTCACGAATTGTTTGACGGTGCACGTCATATCTTTGGCGACGTTGCTTAGAAATACCCTCCCTCGGATATTGTTGTTGCTCAAGCCGCTTAACATATTGGAGTAGTCGTTCGTGATGCAACTAAGAAAAATAAGCGACGTTATACACAACGTGATATCATGGATGATTTCATTATGATGGCGGTTAAGGTGTTGGTTGTTGGGAGTAGTTTTGCAAGAGTTCCTCTATCGTTACAACGAGTGCAAGTTTCCACCCTCTTTAAGTCTAATATTTTTGTTCTGAACCGTTCTCGTGTTCTATGACTCCTCAGCATGGCCCCTCGATCTTCGAAATAAAAGGGTTGCTTTCAATAAATTTGTAGCCCTATTGTGGTGTGATTAGGTGGTGTGGGTTCAAGTGCTCTGTGTTATGGTAAACTTGTGTTTTGTGCTTCTTCTAAGCTCCTTAGTTGATACTCCTAGAGTCACTTTTTCCGCAATGTTCTTTTATTTTGCTAACAAGTTTTCCGTTTTTTATTTATCATATGCATCATATGTACTCATCTCACTTATCATCGTGCATTCATAATATAATATAATTATAATATTGTTATAAAACCTCGTATTTCTAAGCTGTTCACGTGTTGTGATATCCACCACAGTCTCACTCTATTTGTGAATTGTTTTCTCCGCCCAACTTTTTAAATATATTGGTTTTACGTGTAAGACCTCCTCGAACTTTATTATTGTGAGGACGTGATTTGAATTTTTAATCGGCCACACGAATTTAATTCATATGTTTGTTTGTATCTTAATTGGAGAGGTGTGTTTTAACAAAATGCACGTGTGTCGTATCTACGACACATGTGGCACCTATCGCCTACTTAGAAAGTTGGTGTTTTATGGCCTCGACGCTTATATCTCATTTTTACGGAGGTGTTTTTTTCAAGACACTCTTGTTTTGGCTAAAATCATCCTTCATGTTTCTGATGTTGATTTTTCCCTCTAACAAATGTGTCATTCCTCCATTTGCTTTAACAACCATACCCGTTTATCAACAATTAATACGGAGCCCTTTACATGTGTTTACTAAATTTTTTTTGGTAACATTGTCGCCAACACTCCATTTGAGGTTCTCGAGGATTTTATTTCTGATTGCTCACGTGACATTCTTCTCTGTTGCGTAAGCCCTAGTGCTCAACTGTTGAATTCGGTCACCTTTATCTTCTTCTACGTTTTTAAGCTTGCTCAACTCACCACCGAGTTCAAGTTTTCACTTCCACCCTCATCCACCTTTAATCACACCCATGCGATTATGTCGTTCGCGCAGATGGCATCTATTTGTTTTGTTGTTCCCAATAGTGAGAATTAATTAAAGCATGTGACACCATTTGCAACATGATTATGGCTATTGCTTAGGTGGGGCCTCATTTGCTCCGTAACGAGGTTTCACGTCTTACTCGATCGTGGAGGATTGTTACTCTCTTGCTTGACGAAGAATGCAATATTTTTTGTGATATTGTCTCAGCAAACCCTTCCTTGGTTTCAATCAGTTGTTAAAGAAGTTGAGCGTGACAATGTTAAGAAAGCTGTTGAAATTTGAGGTTTTTGTAAAGTATTTTCTAGGTTTGATTAGATCGAAATAAAAGGCAGGAAAGAAGCATAGACAATCTACCTCTAACTCTTTTCTCAAGTCCCCACACTTACTCTTTTCTCAAGTCCCCACACTTGTCGCAGTCACTGAAGACTAGAGAGCAAGGTAGAGCCATGGTTGTCTAGGTTGTTTGAAAAAGACAGGAAGGAGAAGTTGGTAGTTTTACCAAAAAAGGTAGAGCCATGGTTGTCTAGGTTGTTTGAAAGAGACAGAAGGAGAAGTTGGTAGTTTTACCAAAAATGTTTCACACACCCAGGATCTTGGTCCTTGCCGTCTATGAAATAAGCCGCTAGCGTTGTCCTATTGTCGTGCATGTGTATTATCGAACCAAAAAACATGCAACCTACCGAGCAACCAAAAAACATGCAACCTAACCAGCCAGCGAGTAGAAAACGTGGAATACACAACAGTCTAGCAGATCCCGAAGGAAAACAATTATAATACAAAGCTAAAATGAATATGACAATGTGAAAAAGAAATAACAGGTGGAAAGGATAAAAGGTGGAAGGTGAGTGGGAAGCCGTGAGAGAGATCAGTTTATTACTAAGCCGATGGGTAGCCATTAGGCTCCACGATCTGGGCGTATTCCTTACAGGAGTTAGGTCTAGGATTTCAAATTAAGAAAAACAAAACCAAAAAAATGCAAGAAAACAACAATAGAGTTCTGTAGAAAATTTGAGATAAACGGATCCTGGCACGCCGATAACAGGAAAAAACAACCAGAAAACAACAATAGAGATTTGCAGAGAATCCGAAATAACCGAATTCCAACAAACAAGTAAAAATAGCAACAAGAAAATACAAGTAAGCAACGTTAAAAATCTGCACAAAATTTGAGAAAACCAGATTTTTACACACTAATAACCAATTGCAAAAAATGATAATAGAAAGGAAGCGATTGGAAGCTATAGAGAATCCAAGATAACCGGATTCTAACAAACCACCAGCAAAATCCAACCAAGGCAACGAAAACTAGACAAGAAAAAGTCAAACACTAATTCACCACAGGCATCCACAAAGGTTCAGAAACAGCCTGAGAAAGCAGGCAAAATCCACACTAAAAGAGGTTGTTGAAGGGAAACCGTGCGGACTCCGGCCGAAACCGAGTGCATTAAATTATAGGTCTTACACTGAAAGTTTAATGAGGAAAGAGAAAAGCTAAGCTCTCAAACAACTAAGGCAAAAAAAGCCTTGCAGGGAAAAAACTGACAATTTGATTAAGGAAAAAGACAAGGGAAAATGACAGAAAAATCTAAATCCTCTTAGACCAATTCAAGTACTCTCAAATTATGAGAGTACAAACCTAACGTAATAGCCTAAGTACTAACGAAATAGCCAAAGTACTAATTTCTGACATTTGCTAACTAACCAATCACGTGAAAGTATTTCACTGCACAATTTACGACTAGTTTAGGTCTTGGCCACTAAGCGACTAGAACCATATGCCTACGTTACAAAATTCACAATCCGCGGATTAAAACCCTTCCTACCTACATGGAAATGCGTGAACCTACATGGGTTCACAACTTAAAATACAACCAATCAGAGTGCGTCGCCAACACTTTGAAATCGCACGTCGCATCACCAATGTTCCAAAATCGTACGTCGCATCACTAATGTTTTGAAACCGTACGTCGCGGAGTTAATGTCTTGAAATTGTACGTCACGTCACTCCAAAATCGGTGACAAAAACAAAAGTACGAACGCCGTCGCTCACGCAAATATGTATCTCCGTGTCACCCGCGGAATTCTCGGCGTCTCTTCGAAGTAAGTACACAATAAATCATGCGTTCAAACATGATTTAACACAAACCGGAATTAGTGTAGCCGCAGCCTGTAACATTCCTATAAATAAACAAAATTATTGTCCCGACACAATGCGGCATGACAGTTGTCGTGCATGTGTATTATCGAACCAAAAAACATGCAACCTAACCAGCTAGCGAGTTTCCACCAGAAAACGTGGAATACACAACAGCCAAGCAGATCCCGAAGGAAAAGAGTTATAATACAAAGCTAAAATAAATATGACAATGTGAAAAGGAAATAACGGGTGGAAAGGATAAAAAGTGGAAGAGAGAGGGAAGCCGAGAGAGAGATCCATTTATTCCCCCCCCCCCAGCTCCTTAGCTTGCGGTGGTGCTGGCCAACAAAATCAGAAGACCGCGAAGACGCGCATCGAAATTCTCCTCATTAGTGAGTATCCTCGTGGAATCCAAATCCAGTGAAAAATCTTGCAAATAACGCGAAGCACCAAGCTTGGCATGCTCCCTAATAGGTATGTAATCTGCACCCTGGGAACTCAACATCCCATTAGAAGTTTTCTTGACGATCGAGAGAATGCATGGAGAGATACATGGAGAGATGTCAATATCTAATATGTCGATACCAGCATAAGCAAGAAGTGTTGTCGCCGAATGAGCCATGATAAGCAAGGGCTCTCGTGCCAAAATAAGTGGAAGGCAAATTTTACGCTCAAGAAAGTGATTGGGTCTATAAGAGAATGTTTGGTCATGCATATCTACACCGCCACAAACCCGAAATATAACGTCCTGGCCAACGAAACATTCGTTATCGCTACACTTAGTAACAAGCGCATGTGAAGAAATTTCAAAAAAATCAGTTTCGGTTTCTGTTTGAAACCGAACACGAGGGGGTCCTTGGTGATTCCAAGGACCAGCTGCGTGGTACCAGCTGAAGTTAATAGCCGTGTGGTTGTGGGTTGCACCTTGTCTGCCGTGAGGCCAAGCTTCAACGCAAATCCGGAACCTAGAATCACGGGTTTGGCTCCGGTGTCCATGAGAGGGAGTGAAGGTGCGACACCATTGACAGTGAATGAGTGTCGGCTGTTATCAAGAAAGCTGATGTGGGGATCCAATGTACGACGTTCATCCGCCGAAATTGGCTGGACTGCTGACAGATTCCGATTCAGCTGCAACGCGCGAAAAGTAGCGGCTGTAGTTACCTCACCCAAAGTAGTAGAGACATTGGGCACGTCCTTGATCATAGAAGATAGGATGTTGAACCGTTCTTTGACGCAATGAGCATCTTGGATTGTACTATCCAAGATTGTAAGTGCTTCAGCTACAATAGCCAAAGCCGTTTCCGGAAGAGGGGAGAGAGTTTTTTTCTCGAAAGATAGTGGTATTCAAGAATTTGTTACTTTTCCAACTCGATTATGATCTGCCGACACTTTGTCAAACGTGGCTGCTTGTTGTTGGACGGTAGAATCACGAAGGGTTTGACCGGCCAACGTCAGTATATGAACGACCGTTTGGGCCATTCCTATAAACTGCGGGTTCATTTCCGCCATGAAGGCTGCGAACTGTTCCTTCATCATAGCTGCCATAGTAGCTTGCAACTCTAACTTTTCTCTCTCTCTACGGGAAATCTTAGGAGGAGTAGATTCTTTTTTGGTCTCCTTAGGTGGGTTGACCGGCTTGGCGGAACGGGCGGGAATACCCCCATTCTTGATCTAATTTTGATATGAGAACTCTAGGTTCTTAATATGGCATCCATGGGCGTAATGTCCCATCTGCATGCAGACAGTGAGTGCATGTGGCAGTCTTATCAAGACACATTCGGGTTTCATGCCCTGTTTCTCCGCAACGAAAACACAATCTGTTTCCGGGGTTATATAGTGGAGCCCCCATGGCAAGTACCTTTTGAGGCATATGGTTGGGCCATATATTGCTTGGTGGGGGAAGTGGATGAGCGACTTCCGAACGGTCATGAGCATCCCACCAACACGTTTGCATCTCATATTCTACTGCGTATTGGGCGGTCTGCTCAAAAGTGAATTTCAGACCGTACAGCTGAGTCAGGTAAGCTTGAATAAATTTCTTAGATTGGGCAAGAAACTGTCCAACAAATTTTTGGACAGCCTCCGCCTCCGACATTAAATCGGGAAGAGCTTCTCGCAAAGTTTCCATACGGGCTCGTAAGGCGGGTGTTCATTCACCAAGATTTTGCTCGAAATTCATGAGCTGAGTAACTTGGTCCGAATTCTGCATTCGGTATTCTTCCTGCAGAAGATCGAACATGACCGAGAGTGGGTCACGTAGTGGAATAGTCATTCCCGGCCTAGCCGGAACTGATGCTCGGGTTGCCACGACGTATTGCCGAGGGACCTCAGGAATGGCGGGCATAAGCTCCCCACCCATGGCGTCTAATACTCCAGGGACTGCAGCCTGGTAGGGAATTTCTACTTGGCCGATGACTTTCGGAAGTCCGATAAAGGCAGGGGAGAACTCCGTCATTGGAAGAATACTCTCATATTTTCGGGAATAAAGGTTAAGGGCCAACCCTCTGAGGTACTGACCAAGGAGGGAGAAGGCAACTCGAAGGTCAAACCTATCTTGATAGCGGAATGCTAAATCTTGCATTTCCGTATCGTATAGCATGTGAAAATGGGATAAGGATATAGTACCCTTCATCCCCAAAAAGCAAAATTGCATTTTGCTCATGAGGTTCTCCGAGGAGGAAGTCATGCCACTGACCGACGTGTACAAAGATGGGACCAAATTGTGACCAGGAGACGACCAAAAGGAGAGGGAATCAAAAGTGGATTCCTCGAGACCGTTGTCGTCAGTTTCCTCTACAGATAGCGTAGAGGAGACAGATGATAAAGAAGATACGGAAGTGAGTCCTGATCGGACAGAGGATGTTCTCGATACCGAAATTGAGACTATAAGAGAATGAGGTAGACTCGCTAGATCCGTTTGGTCTACAAGTGATTGGCGGAAAACAACGCCACTACGAGTAGACCCGGGACGCAAATTAAGATTGTTCGAATCGGTGGGCATAAAAGGAAAATGGGAACCACGACGACGGGAAAATGAACACGATCTATCTGAAATGCAACAAGTGAGAACCACACCAAACATGTAGGCAACAATCTCAAATAGTCTCTAGCAAGGCCGCGATGGCCAGATCTAATGAAGAAGCCGCTTTTACCAAAACCGCTACCCTGCAAACGAGTGGGCAAGGCCAAATGGGCCAGATCTATAAAGGTAGAAACTTGCTAAACAAGCACCCGGAGGTGTAGATCTTAAGCTCCACAAGCAGAAAATAGTTCTATCTAAGGCCACCAACGGCCAGATCTAACAATAAAATTCCATGCCAAACAGACAACAAGAAAAATACAAGGCCACTCATGGCCAGATGGCAAGCATGGAAAACGTGGATAGTGCAAATGCTCAATAGAATTAGGTCCAGGTGAACCCAATCCACTCACGTACCCTCTAAACGATCAACAACTATCCTGACACGCGCCTGCACCCACAGGGCATCGTAATACTTACAGAACACCTTTAATAATCTGGTGATTATCAAAGGTGAGCCGCAGCTAGGCTTTGCAGAGCGCCAAAGTGTGAATCCGCTCCACAATCCGCTCCCAAAGTTTCCTCCAAAAGGAGTCTCCTCGAAATGTCCTCGGGACCACATGGGCCTCCACCTAGTGAATGTCCACACCCCAAGGAAAAGGGAAAGCAAAATACGGGAACAAATAATCGAAAGGGAAATAAACTTGGAAGTGAGATAGGGTTAGAGAAAATGAGCTGCCCAAACCTTAGGTTTTCGGCCAACTTTAGGCTTGAAGCAACCCTGATTCTGCAGGAAACCCTAATTCGGCAGAAAACCCTAATTCTGCAGAGAAAACCCTAATTCTGCAGGAAACCCTAATTTCTGCAAAAAAACCCTAATTTTGACAGAAAAACCCTAAACTCTGCAGAAAAACCCTAATTTGACAACAAAAACTGAATTGCCAGAAAATATAGATGTAATTTGCAAGAAAGAATAGAATAGGCTAAGGTACGAGGGAAACTCTCGAAAGAATAAATTGGAAAAACAAGTAAAAGTATTTTAAATGTGTAAATTTAGAAATATATCAATTTATATAATTTTTTTTCAAATGCAAACTGAAAAAGAAACTACAAGTGGAGAAGAAATAAGATTAAAACTTGTAAAAAGAACAAAACCCGGGTCAAAAGGAAAAATCGGATCAAAAATAGGTGAGAGAAAACTTAGAAATGGATAGATGGATTTAATATTGTAAATAATGTTTAATATATATTGTTTTCTCTTTAAAATTTTGTTCCCACGCCAAACTGAGAAGCAAAACTAAAATGACAAGTAAATTGAACTGAAAATGGAAAAGTCAAAACCAAAAAGCAAAACTGAAAATGAAAGATAATATTCTTTTTCTTTTCAACAAAAACTGAAAAAAAATATTACAATTTTTTTTTGATTTTTTTTTTTTAACACAAAAGAAGAGAGAGAAGAATGATAATTTGAGAGTACAGGAATATAAAGCCGATGGGTATCCACTAGGCTCCACAGTTCGATGGGTAGCCACTAGGCTCCACAGTCTGGGCGTATTCCTTACATGAGTTAGGTCTAGGATTTCAAATAAAGAAAAACAAAACCATTAAAATGCAAGAAAACAACAATAGAGATCTGCAGAGAATCCGTGATAAACGGATCCTGGCACGCCGATTACAGAAAATTACAACCAAAAAACAAGCAGTGAAAATATGCAGAGAATCCGAAATAACCGAATTCTAACAAACAAGTAAAAATAGCAACAAGAAAATACAAGTAAGCAACGTTAAAAATCTGCACAAAATTCGAGAAAACCGGATTTTTACACACTAATAACCAATTGCAAAAAATGATATTAGAAAGGAAGCGATTGGAAGCTATAGAGAATCCGAGATAACCGGATTCTTACAAACCACCAGCAAACTCCAACCAAGGCAACGAAAATTAGACAAGAAAAAGTCAAACACTAATTCACCACAGGAATCCACAAAGGTTCAAAAACAGCCTGAGAAAGTAGGCAGAATCCACACTAAAAGAGGTTGTTGAAGGGCAACCGTGCGGACTCCGGCCAAAACCGAGTGAATTAACTTGTAGGTCTTACAATGAAAGTTTAATGAGGAAAGAGAAAAGCTAAGCTCTCAAACAACTAAGGCAAAAAAAGCCTTGCAGGGAAAAAACTGACAATTTGACTAAGGAAAAAGACAAGGGAAAAAGACAAAAAAATCTTAATCCTCTTCAACTTATTCGTGTACTCTCAAATTATGAGAGTACAAACCTAACGTAATCGCCTAAGTACTAACGAAATAGCCAAAGTACTAATTTCAGACATTTGCTAACTAACCAATCACATGAAAGTATTTCACTGCACAATTTACGACTAGTTTAGGTATTGGCCAATAAGCGACCAGGACCATATGCCTACGTTAAAAAATTCACAATCCGCAGATTAAAACCCTTCCTACCTACATGGAAATGCGTGAACCTACATGGGTTCACGACTTAAAATAGAACCAATCAGGGTGCGTCGCCAACACTTTGAAATCGCACGTCGCATCACCAATGTTCCAGAAACGTACGTCGCATCACTAATGTTTTGAAACCGTACGTCGCGGAGTTAATGTCTTGAAATTGTACGTCACTTCACTCCAAAATTGGCGTCAAAAACAAAAGTACGAACGCCGTCGCTCATGCAAATATGTATCTCGTGTCACCCGCGGAATTCTCGGCGTCTCTTCGAAGTTAGTACACAATAAATCGTACGTTCAAACCTGATTTTAAAACAAACCAGAATTAGTGTATCCCCAGCCCGTAACATTCCTATAAATAAACAAAATTCTTGTCCCGACACAATAGGGCATGACACTATAGTGTAGGAACTATGCTGAGATATATAGGGTGTGATAATTATTTAAACAGGCACACGTAGGGAATTACATTTAACTAGATTAACAGATTATAAAACATAGATAGAGTTTAAAGCATAGTACGGTTTACGACACTGCACGAAACAAATACCGCACATTTTTTTCGACGGCAGGAATTAAAAGTCGGTTAACATCGGACGGATCACATTCACGACGCCATCTCGAAATGGCCGCCTTAGCTGTTTGCAGTCGTCACGTCATCGAACGCCACGTGGCATTCTGCTAGAGGTTAATAGAATTCGCAGAACACACTGAGACAAGTCTAAGAGTGACGGGCGTCTCTTCCATGGCCACGTCGTAGAGTAGTCATACAGGAAATACATCGGCCGAAGTACCTTCATATACTGTACAGTATTCTTACTCGTTCTGTACTCTAGTACTATGGGGTTTAGAAAAGGGTTTGAGAATTTAGAGTTTTGGTAGAAAGCCGCCTCTCTTTGAGAGACCTTGTATAAATATTGACATCTTTGCCTATTGATAATTAATTGCTTGGTTGGGCGTTTTGAGTGATTTTTTTTCGATTTTGGGGTCAAGAGAGTTGAGCCTTCACAAGGGTGAAGGCAGTTAGAGTTATTGCCTGCCTAGATGACGGTTGTTCTACGTACAAGAGAAGCACTCAAAATTATCCTAAAGGCTTTAAGCAAGCTGCATATTGTGTGTACAAATGGAGGTCACAAAAATGTAGGTTATAGGCCCACCCTTTAGGGTGACCATCTTCAATGGAACAGGGTTTTTTTACTGGAACAAGATAATGAGGGGAGCACTTTTTGGAAATGTGGGGTATTGTGAATGGTTATGTGAGGCGGCCATCTACATCATTGGGAGTCCCACCGGGATTTGGAGGACTACGATTCTCCGCACGATACGGGCAGTAAAAAAAAGGGGGATGATAAAGGAGAGAGTATCGTCATCGACACAGGTAAAGACAAGGAGAAGATGACCCTGGTGACATCGGGATCAGCACCAAAGGTGGTACCAGTGGAATTGATTTCTAAAATTGAGGAGAATGACCTTGAAATCTAGGACTTCAATAACTCCATCGCATATCACTTCATTTTCAGTCACCTTTCTAGGAAAGTGGCCACATCTCATCTTAATGTAGAAAGAGCAGCTGATCTCTAGGAGTCTTTTGAAAACATTTACATCTGTGGGAGGCTCTTGAAAATATTCATAGAAGTGGTGCAATCTAGGAACAGAATCTGGCAGACCAAAAGATTTAGGCATTCGTTTACAAAGAGAGAAAATGTTTGACTTCTGTAATGACGTGGCCGGCTTGTTTGTGGAGCTAGAGAGAGCAGGAAAGGTGGAATCCAAAAAGGAGAAGGTAAATACCTTGTTGATGAAGCTCCCAAAGGAGTATAACAATATTGTCAACAGGGTTCAAGATCTACCAGAAAACCGGTGGATTTGGAACACAGTGGTTAGGATGATCTTGATTAGAGAGAACACTGTTCAACTCCGAATTGGAGGGAAAAGTGGCCAAGCCTTGGCCGCTGAAACTAATTTGAGGGATCAAGGACACAAGAAACCTTATGGGAGTTTTGGAGGAAGAGTTAGAGGAGTCTAACTCTATGGATTCCGATCTCGGCCCCCAAAGGGACTCTATCATTTCTGCAAGAAATTGGGTCACTACATGGCAAAGTGCAGCAAGCTGACGAAGTTGAGACTTAAAGAGAACAAACCTGGTGAATCTTTCGGAAAGAAAAAAGCACTAATAACCACACATGTGAACGAAGAGCTCAGAGAAGAGGAGGCTTCCGATCAAGAGGATTAGGAGCTTCTTCTCAACGAAAAACTGGAAGAGAAAGAGATCCCACAAAGACAAAAGTGTGGGATTTGAGTTGTCCGAGAAGCTTCGGAGGAAGGTTGGATCATTGACTCAGTTGCCTCAATGCATATGTGTCGTGAGAAGAAATTATTTACTAACCTGAGAAAGATTCCCACTATAGAGATAGAATATGGGGATCGAAGAGTGGTAACTACAAATCTAGTGGGATTGGTAAATCTAAAGGTATTAGTGGGCGGTTAGACATCCATAGTGACTTTCTTAGATGTTCTCTATGTACCTCAATTAAGCAAGAATCTTATCTCCACCTCTATCTTGGATGATAAAGATTTTGAGACTTACACTAGAAAGGGAACTTTCACAGCAGAATATGATGATGAGACTTATTTCAGCCATGGAATGTTTAGGCTTAACTTGAGCAATAAAAGAAGAATGCTTATTATGTTGGTGTCCCTAAGATAATGATATTGCATAAGCGGCTAGGACATGCGCATTTGGACAAATTGAGGGAAATGAAGAAACTGGGTGTAGTGGAAGGGATTCATTTTGGGGATAGTGAAGTAATGGATGATTGCACTAGTTAAGCATAAGGTAAGGCTCACACATTGCCATTTCCAAAATTTGCCACATATAAAGGGGAAAGGGTGCTAGATCTTGTACACAATGAAATTTGGGGACCGGCCAGAGTACCTTCGTTAGGGGGGAAAAGATATATGTTAGCCATAACTGGTGACTGGTTTAGATATTGTAGAGTTTACTTCCTCACGAATAAGTCTAAAGCACCACTTTAATTTAAGGAATATAAAGCAGGGAGCGAAAAGTTGCACGGAAACCCCCATTAAGAGAATTAGAAGGGATAATGGGGAAGAATATACTTCTAACCAGTGTGAGGAATTTTGGAGAGATGAGGGAGTTCAACACCAAAAGAGTGTCCCCGGTAATCCAGAACAAAATGGTGTAACCCAAAGATTTAATAGAAATCTTGGTGATGGCACCCGAAGCATGTTAACAGATAAAAAGAAGGGAAAACGCTTCTAGGCCGAAGCTATAACTTGTGCCCATTGTTGAATTTTGAAATCTCTATTTCAATAGATAAGGCTGTGAGAAGAGACTAAAAGACTTAGAATATTTTCTAAAAACCTTTGCTATAATACTTACATGTATTAGTGTTACAGTAACAAAAGTACAATATAGTGTATTATACTTCTACTAGTACACGTGTCGACAAGAGAAGTTAATGCAGGTACTACGGAGTGGCGCCGACATCCACATACGCGTGTGAAAAATCGTACGGGCAATTTCAGTGAATCTGACGTGCAAGGACCGAGCCGAACATCTGGGAGTGTACCGTACAAAATCAAAACAATATCGTTGATACAAGGCACATTTGACGGACGCGATTAAAGCGGGACCACAATGACTGAGTGGACCGTACGCACTCATGACGTTCGTACAATCGAATCAACATTCATCTGGACTTTTGCGGATCATGCTGACTAAGCGTCAACAACATTAATTGTACAGACAATATCTTTAAATATTTGGAAAACAATAAGTTAACGTTTAGTGAATTAATTAATAGTGTTACACTATTCATTTAGCGGCAAGTAGTAATTAGGGTTTTGGAGGTACTCACAATACAGTAAAGTACAGGCTGGATACTTTGTTGTAAGTGAGGATAGTACTTTAGTACAATCACCCGAATTAGTGTAGACCAGTAGATATTCATTGTGAGTATATAATTTAAGACTTAGTCAAGTTTGAATCATCCAGTTTTGGGAATATGATTTTCTAAGAGCAATTTATAGGAAACTTCCAAACAACATGTCTTATGGTTTACTTTGTCGTTTAGGCTGCAGTTTTGGGAATTGTCAGTTTAATGTGTTGTGCATCATTGTGACAAATTTGAGGCATATTGGCTTTTTGAGTCATATTTTGTGTTGAATCAAAGTTGGTTCTTGAGTAGGTGTTTTGATAGCTTCTGGCGTTTTTTAATGTCTACTTCCACTACTACTGTTGGTTTTCCTCCTACAACGGTCGTTGTAGAACAACAGGTTATGGGCCTTTCGTCAAGAATTCCTATCTTCAATTGCGAAAAGTATGCGTAGTTAGCAAGGATGGTTGATCGTCGTTTGAAATTGTTGACTTATTGCGGGTCCTGGATGGCTCCTTTGATCAAACAGATCTTAGTTGGGCAAAAAAGAATTCAATGGCAAGGAACAATCCAATCCTTTGTATTTTAGAAAATTTGGTCATGTCTTCACTGAAAATGAACAAGGCGAGGAAGATTTGGACATCATTGAAATCCGCTTTTGAGAAAGCGAATGTTCAGGAGGAGCTCTTGGTGGCTTGAAAATTTGGGGATACAAATACTCGGGGGAACTATAGTCGAGTATTGTGACAATCTTCACGCACTTATAGATGCATACTCTTTTGCTGGGGGGTCATTTCTTGAGTTTCAACAGGCAGCTCAGCTTATTAGAGGTCTCCCTAGTAGCATGAAAGGTGTGTCTGTTCAGCTAAAGGGTCATGATAAAGCTAGCTGGACATTTCAGTTAACGTAAAATCTTATATTGGAGAAAGATACTAATACTAAACTCCTTGAAAGAGGAGGAAAGGTAGAAGCTTTTGCAACAAACTTTGATAAAAGAAATCATGTTAATCAGAAAAGAAGTCAGTTTAACCAAAATCAGAACCAGTTTAACCAATATAATCAGAGGCAGAATAGGCCATCTTGTTACTACTTGTTTTTATTGTTTTGAAAAAGGTCGTAGATACAGTTATTGTCCCTAGCTGAAAAGGGCAAATGAGACAGGTTTATACAGGTCAGGTTGGCAGCAAAGCCAATTTCACAGAGGCTTTTCTGGAAATCCCACCCGTGGAAATGCTCTCTTTTCAGCTTCTGCAATTGATGCAGATGAGTCTTTGAGCTTCAATGAGCCAGAGAAGGCACAGTTATTTGCTATGGCAACAACCATGGAGGGTCCAAAAGATACAGGATGGATCATGTACATGGGAGCGTCGGCCCATATGTGTTGGAACAAGGCGGCTTTTATGAATTTGCAGCAAACGTCTCCAAATAGTATCTACTATGCTTGTGGCATGAGTGTTCAAACCTCAGCTCAGGGTGATGTATCTTTGATGGTAGATGTTGGGGGAAAGTCGGTCGACAGAACCCTTCATAATGTTTTGTATGTTCTAGACTTTAAGAAGAATTTTTTTTCTACATCCTTAGTGGAGAGCAAAGGCTTAGATTTCATTTTAAAAAGAGGTTTCAAGTTGTTAGCAAGAATGGGAAAGTAGCACTTCAGGAACTACAGATGCTAGAAAAATGTACCGGATGGACATGGTTGAATATATAGAAAATAAAGTTCTCTACTCCAGCGTCCAATCTGATAATGAGTTGTGGCATAAAAGATTATGACATATGAATTATGATAGTCTTACGAAAATGGTGAATTCGGGAAAAGTTGATAGAGTCTCTCTTAGTTCTCATCATATAAAATCATGTGATGGTTGTTCACTTAGCAAGATCCATAGATTGCAATTTCCACAGGAAACAGACCACAGATCAGAGAAAGTTTTGCAGCTAATACATTCTGATGTTCTCGATCCTTCACAAGTGGCTTCAGCTGAAGGGGTCCACTATATAGTTACATTAACAGATGACTACTCGAGGTACACCAAAGTTTACTTCATGCAACCTAAAAGTGAAGTGTTTAATCACTTTAATCACTACAAAATGTGGTCGGAAAATCTTCATGGAGTTCTAATCTTGGCGTTGAGATCGAACAATGGGGGAGAACACATATCAAAGGAATTTGAAGATTTTCTCCTTCAAGAAGGTATATGTCACAATCTTACATTTATATATACATCAGAACAAATTGGTGTTTTTGAAAGACTAAATAGGACAGTGAAAGAGAGTGCTCTGTCCATGCTTGCAGTTAAAGGGCTTGATTTGAAATTCCAGGTTGAAGCACTTAACTGTGATGTTTATATTAAGAACAAAATTGCTTATAGATATGTTAGCACTACACCTTATGAGCTTTGGACAAGAGAAAAACCTGATGTTAGTCACTTTAAGATCTTTGGTAGCAAGTGCTTTATTCGAGACACTTCACATGATAAATGGAAAATGGAGGCTAAGGGCTTACTTGGGATTTTCATAGGGTATGATGATAATGCAAAAGGGTATAAAGTTTTTGTATTTGAGAAAAAAAAAGTGATTTTCTCTAGAAATATCCAGATTAAAGATGAACAAGATTCGGTTGACTTATTTAAAGTGCCAGATCAACGGGCAAAGGAAAAACATGAATATGTCATTTTTCACCATACACATCAAGTCTACTTTCCACCGGCAAGTGGGGACACCTTTTCCTTCAGTTCCCTTGGTGCCTTGACAAGATGCTTCACCACAAGTTATAACTCAGGCGGAATGAAGTGCTACATAGTCATTACCAGCTCAGGTTACGGTTCAAACAAAGCATAAAAATTAGAGGTTGCCGACGATTTCATCCTCTGAATATCCGGGTGGGAAGAGATCTAGCAGCCGTCTGCAAGAAAGTTGTCACTTTTCTTTTTCTGCAGCTGCAGAGGAGCCTCTAAAAATTTAGGAGGCCTTTTCATCACCTGAGAGAAATCACTGGATCGAGGCAGCGAACGATGAAATAAAATATATTATGAAGGCACAGATGTGGGAGTTGGTGGATCTTCCTCTGGGCAGAAAAGCCATCGCCAGCAAATGGGTATTCAAGGTGAAGTTGAACACGGACAACACCATTGAAAGGTATAACGCCAGACTAGTGGCCAAGGGATATAATCAAAAAGAACGTATTGATTTGAAGAAACCTTCTCTCCAATTGTTAGATTTTATACTGTCATAATTTTGCTAAGTCTAGCGGTTATAGAAAAATATGGAAATACAGCAAATGGATGTTAAAACTGCTTTCTTGCATGGAGAGTTAGAAGAGACCATCTTCATGAAACAACCTGATATGTATGTAGGAAAAGGAAAGGAGGAATTGGTGTGTAAACTGATAAAATCTTTGTATGGGCTAAAACAAGCCCCTTGGCAAAGGAATTTGAAGTTAGATGAGTTTTTGACAGGGCTAGGTTTTAAGAGAATTAGCACATATCATTCTGTATATGTTCTAGAAGGAGAGGATGGGATAATTTACATTACTATATATGTGGATGATCTATTATTAATAAGTAAGTCAATGGATGAAATAAACGGCGTTAAAGCAGCTTTAAGGTCTAAGTTTGAGATGAAGGACCTCGGAGAGGCCAAGTATGTCTTAGGTATACAGGTAGAAAGAGACAAGAAACAAAAGGCTGATTATTTTGACTCACAAAGAAACAATATGTAACATGCTGAAAAGATTTGAAATGAAACATGTGAAGGGATTTGTAACTCCCATGGAATTCAGGTAGAAATTGGAAAGAATTGATTCAAACTGAGGTATAATGGTTTGTGAGAGTTTAGAGACAGGGGAGGAAGAGTTTATGGCTTCAAAGCCATATAGACAGGTAGTTGGAAGTCTTATATATTTTATGAACTAAACGAGACGCGATATTGCATCAGCTGTGGGAGTCTTGAGTAGAAGTCTGCAAAATCCTAAAAAGGCAAAATGGGAAGCAACAAAAAAGGGTGTTGAGATATCTTGCAGGTACTCGAAATCTTATGCTTGTACTCGGAGGAGGAGAGGTGAAAATACAGACGTGGAGCGATGGTAGCTATGGAGACATGCCAAGCCAGAAATCTCCAACCGGATTTGTTCTGAAGATTAGTGATGGAACTTGGTGTTGGAGTAACAAATTACAAAAGGTTACAGCTCAATCTAAAATGGAGTCACAATATATGGCAGCAGCTTCCGCCCTCAAGGTGCTCCTATGGGTCAAGTCAATTTTACAGGAACTTGGGTATATGCAAACAAGTCCTCAAGCTATCTAGTGTGACAACCAGGCAGCCATTACAATTGCCTCTAACCCCAGCCATCACTTTAAGAGCAAACGCATGGATGTTAGACTTCTCTTTGTCAAAGAATAAGTACTTCCAAAAGTCATTAGATTATGTTATTTATTAGATTAGAATATGGTGGCTGACATTTAAACAAAAGCCCGTTCTGCTCCTAAGTTGCTGTTTTGCATAGAGGCTATTAGATTTAGTGAGGAACTGAGTTTAAATATTTAGGGGAGTGTTAAATTTTGAAATATTTATTTCAGTAGATAAGGCTGTGAGAAGAGACTAAAAGATTTAGAATATTTTCTAAAAACCTTTGCTGTAATACTTACCTGTATTAGTGTTACAGTAGCAAAAGTACAATAGAGTGTATTATACTTCTACTAGTACACGTGTGGGCAAGGGAAGTTAATGCATGTATTCCGGAGTGGCGCCGACATCCACATACGCGTGTGAAAAATCGTACGGGCGGTTTCGCTGAATCTGACGTGCAGGGACCGAGCCGAACATCTAGGAGTGTACCGTACGGAATCAAAAGAATATATCGTTGATACGAGGTGTTAGGAATTAGTACTGAGAACTCATTTAGCGACGAGACATTCTCGTAGCTAAAGTAGCGACGACCAGCGACGAAGTAGTCTCGTCGCTAGATATTTGAAGTGACGTAGAAGTTAGCGACGAAGTAGTTTCGTCGCTGGATATTTTAAGTGACGTAGAAATTGTTTGTTCGTTTCGTTTCACGCGAGTTCTAGTCGTACTACTGAAGTGACGTGGAAAATGTTTGGTTGTTTCGGTTCACGTAAGTTCTAGTTGTACCGTGTGGTTCAAGTCGGTTCGTGGTTGACTTGTCTAGTCGTACCGTGTAGTTCAAGTCGGTTCGCAGTTGTCGGTCAGATGTTTTCACCACGATGACTCTTACGCGTTTCTAATCGTGTACCGTGGTATTGTTACGTGACGTTTGAAAGAGTATATTGAGGCGTAGTGAGAGAGAGGTTTTTATCAATTTGGCGAGAGTTGATCCTCCTTGTAGATTATGAAGGAGTTCAAGAAGTTAAGGGAGTTTGATAGCTCTATGGTGTTTCTTGAGGAGTTAGAGGAGGTTAGTGAAGATTATCTTTTACATGATTAAGAGGAGTTAGAAGTGAGAGTGTTTTGAGGGTGTGATGAAATTATGTAAGAAAAGTTCTCCGTGGAATATATTGGTTTCCGTGGGGTTATCTTTCTCCTGTGTGTGCTTCATCTTTTATGCTTCCGCTTGCATTTGCACCCAGTGTTTTATTATTCGATCCTTTCAATTGGTATTAGAGTAGGATGTAGTACTCCATGAGTGTTAGGATGATGGAGAGACGGAAGGAAGGAAGGAGGATTTGTCGTCATTCAAGCTTAGAGGGGCTCAATATGAGGAGGCCCTTCCTACTCGTCCTTTTGGCCGAGTTAGATCCGGAGGTGAAAGAAGTTCGGAGGAGGTGTTGTATGAGTTTTTCTACAAGTTTACTCTTTATATCAATGTGAGAATTAAGATTGAGATGGGAAGAAGAAAAGACATCTATCCTTTGATGAATGACCCGTATCTCGATCTGGATGGAGGTGATACTTATTTTGAAGTTGAAGAAGAAGATTCCAAAGAAGTTGAAGAAGCCGAAGAAGGCGACGAAGGCGAAGAAGAGAAGAGTGAATTAAAATCAATCTGATGTGGAAATTCACATTGAGATGGGATGAAGTAAATTCATCTATCCTTTGATGAATGAACCGGATCCCAATTCGGATTGAGGTGATACTTATTCTGAAGTCAAAAAAGAAGAGTACCAAAAAAGTTGAAGAAGTTGAAGAAGGCGAAGAAGGGCGAAGAAGAGAAGAGTGAATTAATAATTGAAAAAAGTGAAGAAAAGTGTGATGAGAAGTGTATTAAGAAGAGTGTTTTGATGAGAGGGAAAAGAGTGAGGATTAAAAGGAGGATGAAAAAAAGGAATTGACGAAGATGAAGAAGATGGTGAAAAAAGGAGAAATCGGATTCTTGTTCCGGTTTGAAAGAAGAAGAGAAGAGTAGAGATGCAAAGGAGATAGAGAGAGATTATTTTTTGTGAAGGAAGAGATATAATATTTTCCCCATTGCGGCTTTATTTTTTTGTTTTGGAGAAACCATTCAGTTTTTTTTGGAGTTTAATTTGAGGAAGAATCTCGGATGTATGGAGGTCCGAGTAATTTGGAAGATCAATTTCCGAAAGTGTTCAACAAATTGATGTGGTACATTGATGTCCTTGAGAAAGAAAGGGGAAGAGTCATCTGCCGGATGATGTGGATCTCTATGTGGATCTCTATTTGGATAGAGATGGAAGATGAGAGTCAAGGAGATAATTGTTTGAAGAAAGAGGAGAAAGAGAAGAGGTAAACTGTCACGTAAAATTCCGAGGATTAATGGTGACATTATGGAGTTCCGGGATATATTATTCCCCAATGTTACTTAAATTATTTTGGTGGAGGAAGAGGTCGTGCATAAGGCGACTGAGGCGATCGCGGTGTAGGCCACCACCTTGATTGGTGCTTATGAATTCAGAATTTATATCGGTTATGTGAATGATTGATTCGATGAGTGGAGAAGAGAAATTGAAAGAAAACTTTGAGTTTTTATGAGTGGAAAATTTATATTTTCTTGGACATTTCTAACTCAGAATTGGAGGAGAAATAGCATTTCCACATTCGAAGGAGAAATTAGAGAACAAGTTGTGACATTAAGAGTGACATTGAAATTGAAATTGATAATTGGTGTGATGGGAATCCTGATTCCAATTCTCCGAAATTTCAAGGTTTTACATCGAGTTCACAATTAAGCTTCAACGTAGTACAAGTGGAAAGAAGAGTGAAGAGAACAAGATTGAAATTTTTAAGGAGGAATGAAGTGTGTTAATGTGATAAATCAATTGAGGTGAAAAGGAGTGTTTTAAAAAGAAGAAAGTAAACGTGGCGTCGTGAGTTGAAAATGAATCTCGACATTTTGAAGATCCATATTTGGAGGGAGTTTTATTTTGTACTTTTGAACATTTATGTATTGAAAAAGTGAATCGAAGTGAATTGAGGTGAATCGTGTGGCGACACATTTTTTTTGTGGATTTCGTTGATGTAAAATTTTAATGGTTCCATGATTAGAGGAAGAAGATGAAGAGTTTCGTGTTGGAAACAAAGACGGATATCTTTACCGGTAGTTTTGGTCATTTTCTGACAAAGAAGAGGAGGAAGAATCGATGTTCCATATTGGAACTAGACCAGTATTTCGCCAGCTATTGCGGTCATTTTCTAACTTTGTCAAACGCCGAATTTTTGTATGGTCATTAATTTTTTTTCGTTGGTATTTTTTTTTTGGTTCAACATTGTAATGTGGTGTAATTCTGAGGTGAAGTTTTGTACGGCAATCTGTTCGACTACCAAAGTGAAGTCTAAAAATGGTACGGTGGTCACCTAAATCGCTACGTGAATTATTATTGGTTGTTGAGATCTGGAGTTTAATCAACATTATTTGATTTTGAGGTATTTGTGAAGGAGGAGTGATCGTTTCGTACAAGGGGTAAATGCCCCTTGTACTTTGGAGATTATAGTACATTTCCTTGCAAGATATTGTTTTGGCGATTGCTTTTGGTTGTCGTCAGGCATTTTTGGTCGCAGAGTTATTCGAAGTGGAATTATGCGGATCTTCTCGTACCTTATTGGTAACATGTGGATGTGACTATGGTTTCAGTTGAAAGAAAATAATTATTTGGAAGTGCTAATTTTAAAGAGGTTGTGACGCGAATTAATTTGACGTGGATTTGCGGCGTGAAATTTTCATTTATATTGATTTCGAAATTTCACTGCCCTATTACCGTTTTTTTTCATTTGGAGCGGCAATATGTTTTCTTTTGAGATTCTAAGAACAAATGGAGAAGCGCCATGTGGCATATGCGTGAATTTTGAGGCGCGAAGTAACGGATGAATTTTGAGTGATGATTGAAGGAAAAATTGGCAATCAAGTTTTTACATTTTAAAGGGGGCTACGACATTTGGAGTTGATTGAAGTTTGCGAGGATTCTGTTGGAGGATTACTCGGTTTGACGCTTATGGAAAAATCGCGAGGAGATATAAGTGTTTCTTACGTCGGACATTTGATGCTTTGTTTCGTACATTAATCCGGCGTTTTAGTTTGTGGCTTAAGTTTGCTTCATGACGTTTTACAGAGGGGAAGTTTTAAGTTGTGATTGGTGTAATGATTACAAGTTTGAGAGGGGGATTGTTAGACTCAATTTTGTAATCGGTCGTTGCGTGTCTGTAGCGCGGTCATCCATTTTGTCTTTTGTTATTTTGTGTAAGTTCGTTTACGTTATTTTGAAGTTGAGGTGGTGGTTCGATAATTCCTACATTAAAAGGGGAATTGTTAGGTTTTACGTTGTGGGATTTGTGTTAGCGTTGGTTGGTAGCTTAGCAACCATTGTATGTTTGGTTTAAATGTTGATTTTGTGTGTCACAGTTATTTGTATGTGTTAAATTGTATGTACGGAGGGTCCTGGTCACTGTACGGTTTTGTGTCATAGTGATCGTAGTGGTCTTTGTTCTGATTCGAGAAGTAGATATTTTTTTTGGGTTGCAACGTACATTTGTATGGCCGAATTTGTTCCACTTTGTCGAGGAGTTTTCCGGTTGACGTTTGCGTACGTTCTTGTGAGCGTGTACGGACAACATCAAAAGAAGTATATGAAATGGGAAAGATTTTAGTAGGCATGGAGTAAGAGGGGGCTTTGAGTGTCTTTGTAAGAGGGGGAATGTTAGGATTTAGTACTGAGAACTCATTTACCGACGAGACATTCTCGTAGCTAAAGTAGCGACGACCAATGACGAAGTAGTCTCGTCGCTAGATATTTGAAGTGACTTAGAAGTTAGGGACAAAGTAGTTTTGTTGCTGGATATTTGAAGTGACGTAGAAATTGTTTGTTCGTTTCGTTTCACGCAAGTTCTAGTCGTACTATTGAAGTGACTTAGAAAATGTTTGGTCGTTTCGGTTCACGTAAGTTCTAGTTGTACCGTGTGTTTCAAGTTGGTTCATGGTTGACTTGTCTAGTTGTACCGTGTAGTTCAAGCCGGTTCACAATTTTCGGTCAGATGTTTTCACCATGTTGACTCTTATGCGTTTCTAATCGTGTACCGTGGTATTGTTACGTGACGTTTGAAGAAGTATATTGTGGCGTAGTGAGAGAGGTTTTTATCAATTTTGCGAGAGTTGATTCTCCTTGTAGATTATGAAATGGTTCAAGGAGTTAAGGGAGTTTAATAGCTTTGTGGTGTTTCTTGAAGTGTTAGAGGAGGTTAGTGAAGATTATCTTTTATATGATTAAGAGGAGTTAGAAGTGAGTGCATTTTGAGGGTGTGAGGAAATTATGTAAGAAAAGTTTCCCTTTGGAATATATTGACTTTCTCGGGGTTATATTTTTCTTGTGTGTGTTTTGTCATTTATGCTTCCGCTCGTATTTGTACTCAAGTGTTTTATTATTCGATCCTATCAATATACATATAGACATGCATATATATACATATAGAGATGCATATATATATATATATATATAGAGAGAGAGAGAGAGAGAGAGAGAGAGAGAGAGAGAGAGAGAGAGAGAGAGAGAGAGATGTATATACACATTTTTTATAAATACATATATAAATATTCAACTCTATATATATGTACATCACTATATATATGTATTCATCTCTATATGTATATATACAGGTAGGCAGTTGGCGGATATATATGTATATATATATATATTTATATAAAAAGACATATATATGTAATATCTCTGCCAACTGCTTGCTTGTCTACATCTGTATATAAATATTTTTTTATATATGTTTATGCCCATTTTTATTTAAGTCACATCTACACATATCTATATATATATACAGATGAATATGTAGTAATTTGGCCGGCAGGTATAAAGGCAGGCGGTTGGGAAGCAGGTAGTCACTTAAGAGGTAGACAGGTAGTCAGTAGACATATTTATATACATATATATAAACATATTGACAAGCATATATATATAGAGAGAGAGGGAGAGAGAGATGTATATATACATTTCTTCCCATTTTTTGACTCTTCTTCCGAATTTTGCTATCTTACTTATCTTAAGACTTCACATAAATTCTTGCATCGTCACTTCGTTCACATTCCATTTTAAACATGTCTCATTTTTAGGTTTTTGAATTTCATTTACCTTAATACCTCCATGGTTTCCCATCAAGTCATTGCAATATGTGGGATTCTTTACATTATGCGGCGGCGAAGATTGTGTAGTGAATATTCGACCCCAGCTTGTAGGGCTCGTTACGCTTTTTGGTGGCGAATTTTGGGAAGCAACCACAGGACTAGAAGTCATAAGGGGAATTGTGCGTAGACCATATAGACTACGGAATAAAAGCTCCTCTATGTTCTTCGCGTTCGGAACGCATGGATCCCGCATCACGTTATTCGACATGTTATCTACGAATTGAGTTAAAAACATGCAACAAGGAAATCGAAAAATAAATGACAAAAAAGGGCATAGATTAGGACAAGTTGAGGCAATTCTTGACAGATTGGGAAGGTTTAGGTCAGATTTTCACAGTACTGGGATATATTAATAAAGATTAAGGATTTTTTTTAGAGAGAGAGAGAGGGTATATATATATGTTTGCCAAATGCATGCCAAATGCATGCCCGTTAACTGCCTCACTACTTGCATGCCTCACTACTTGCCTACCAACCACCTGCCTACCTGCTGTTGGTTTTGGTGCGATCTTTGGCGGTTTATTTCTACCAACAATAAAAAATATTTGTACCGGCACACTTTTACCGATTCACATTTTGTGACGTGACATGACGCGACAAATCAAAGTGTACGGAATCTGATGACGATTCCGCCAACCTTTATTTCGAGTACAGATTATGTCAGAACTGAGGAGCGGCACATTGTGGTGGAAAACGACAAAACGGCAACATCTCATTGCACCACTTATTTAGGCATTTCATCGCAAGATGACACACAAGATGATATATTGTGCAGCAAGTCATGTAGAACAGGTATCTCATAGAAATGGCATGCAGATCACTCTCAGACTCAGAATACTCTCAAGATTCATAGAAGAAGCATTTACTTTATTAGATCAGAACTCTTTGTACATTCTTATTAGGATTCAGATCATAGAACATAGAAGGAGAACGCAACTTTATTAAAAGATAGTCCATAGGAACAATTTGTATTCCAATCAGGGCTCACTTCGGCTTACGCCTTGTGGCCCCTTAACTATAACTAAATTTATCAAGCACCCTAAACCTGTCCAATCTATTGATTTGTTTCCATGCCTCTCCCATTGCTATCTACCTAGTGGTTTGTAGAGGCTAAGTTTCGCTGTGTATAGATTTCATGTGTTTATAAGTTGGGTGCGCACTGGCTTATATGACCCTGTAAAACTATCAGGGTATGGGCCCACAGCCCTTGCCTACAGAATTCTAAGTCTAGCGAGCTAAGAGGGATTTGAGCCGAGAAGAGTCTTAGAGATCCGTGGAACAACTCCAACGAAACCGAGTTTGCTTCCTGCAGAGACACCAGCGGCAAGAATGAAAGAGGACCAGATGCTTAGAGAGAGAAAGAGAGAGAGACATTTGGCCTCAGGACACTTCATGTGTGAAGGGGTTACAAGGAATCCAAGTGAGAGCAGATCAGACAGAAGGAGGATTTGGTGCAAAGATTGAGGTGATCAAGAACCTCATGATGATACAGTACAGCAGCTAAGTGACAACAAAGGCACACATTTCCCACTTCACTAGTCTACTAGATGAAGCCGATTCTATCGGGCTTCAACTCTCAGAGGATGAAAGAACATTGCTACTAATCCTATCCATCCCAAATGACATCAAGGGAAATCTTACCAGGACACAGAAATTCGAGGACATGGACGTAGAGCAAAGCAGTGATCGCAGTGTTGGAATCCGTTTCCAACAGCACCGAGGAGTCACAGATCGACAAGGATTGATCCCTTGACAATCAAAACCTCAACACACCTTCACCCCAGTGAAGAGAAGACCTTTTGTGTGCTCAGTTCCACCACATAATGCAAAGCTTGAATATGTGTTTTGGACAATACTCCCCACTTTGACTTTCCCACTAAATAAATGCCACCCTGGCACGCAAAGACTCTGACCGACAACACCCTTGTGTAGCTTAGACTCCCCTGAGTCCGCAGCAAAAAGAATCACTGAATTTGCTCACCCGAGCATTAAGTTATGGCTGGTCAAAGATGACCTTTATAGTTACAAGCTCTCTTAGAGAGAGGTACCTAAATATCACTAAGTCTTGGTCTGCCTACTTACGACTACCTACTACTAAACCCTAGTCCAATAGGAACACTATATAGTACAAAAAGGTACAATGGGCGATGTACTTATTGTACGACCATTGTACGACAAGGTCTATAAGGTGACACCTGTCAAATCGGAAGCCATGGTTCCTCCTTCCATCTTCTCCGGTATCAAATAATGTGGCGCCACGTGGCACCGCGTGACGCTATCTCCGTATGCCGCCAAAAGCTCACTTCGCGTGGCGGCTATGATACCGGCCGTCCGATCAAAACATATTTTACACGGTTCAGATTCGCGTACATGCAGGAATTGCTCCTTTTGGTTAGTCTGCTGTCAATTAGCTGTTGCGTTAAAGTTTATGTATTTATAAAACCCGTCACGTGTATTGTTTCGATAACGCCTTATTATTTAAGGCTTACCTCTACAAATATAACCCTAGATCATGGTTCAAATCTGGTCAAGAACAGTTTTTGGTTATTTGTTAGTTTGTTAGAACTCTCTAATTCTACGCTTATAAATACCTATTGTACCCCAAACATGCCATCGTTTACTCTAGGCTATTGGCTAAAGCCACATCTAATATAGTGTGTAGGGATAGGATCAAATCCTAAACTCGGCACAATCATTTTGGTACAAACGACGAATTAGCCTATCCTCTTTAGACGGCCATGGCGCTAGCTCTCTCTCTAGTCTTCAGTGACTGCAACAAGTATGAGGACCGGAGAGATTTGAGCAAGAAGCAGGCTGCCTTTGTTGACTTACTCTATTTATTTTTTTTGCAATACAGACCTAGAAAATACATACATTTTAACACTATCCATCCCAAATGACATCAAGGGAAATCTTACCAGGTCATACAGAAATTCGAGGACATAGATATGGAGGGAAGCAGTGATCGCAGTGTTGGAATCTGCTTCCAACAGCACCGAGGAGTCACAAATCGACAAGGATTCCTGATCTCCCAGGAGCCTGCAAACATCCGAGGAGAAGACAGACTCAGAAGTCAAAAGTGTGACAGACAAGAGTTTCCCCCACAATGAAAAGGAGGAGCATCTCTTAGAGGCATGCATCGAACATGTAAAGAGGGGAGATTGTCAGATGGTCA
The DNA here is from genome assembly GCA_037447655.1 of Zygnema cylindricum. Lineage (NCBI taxonomy): Eukaryota > Viridiplantae > Streptophyta > Zygnematophyceae > Zygnematales > Zygnemataceae > Zygnema > Zygnema cylindricum. The sequence goes on from JBBHKE010001484.1 coordinate 287,013, forward strand.
CAGAAAATCCAAGTAAGAAAGTCAACGATGACCGAGACGACTCGCCCACACAACAAAGATATCAGACTAAATGCGAAGACTGCAGATAAAACTACAACAACCAACTCAGAGTAATTAAATCCACAGAAAGTGAGGGAATTGAGGATGTGATTGATGCAGAGTCGAGCACTATGGCTCACCGCAACAAGAATGCAGAGATCGCAGGACCAGTCGCAGACATGGAGCACAGCGACAGAAACAATACTGCAGAGGCAACAACTCCAAAGGAGACAGATAGATATACGAAATCAGACAGATGGCAGAAAATTTAAGCGTCAGTCAACACAAAAAGTTTGGTCTGATTCCAAAAATTGCAGGGAAAGCGAGGTCACGAATACGAGTGTGTCATTTCACAATGACAAGCAAGGGAAGAGTGGGAGGAGAGAGGCGTGGATGAAAGGAGGGGAGTACTTACCAAGGAGACTTCGTCATCAAGTGACAAAGATCAAACTGCCCCATGTACCAGAGAACAAGATCCAGCCGCCTACTTCTTCACCACCAACATCAGCAGATTTCGAAGAGGAATCTAAGGTCTGTAAATGGAGAAACCTGTCAGTCATAGAGAAACCACGCAACAGAACAAGAAAGAGAGTCAGTAAAACAGAAAACAATGGAATGACTCTTAGAAGGGCGGACATGACTAGTAGCAAGTCAAGTGTCTGTGAACAAAAAGTCAAAGGTCAGATTGTGAAACAAGTTGCAAATCGGGTTTCTAGAGAGACATTGGAGATAGGTAGACCAAATTCAATAACAGACAGAAAAAGCGTCCAAACTCTCATAAATAGAGGTCAGAGAACTCACCAAGTTGAAAGGACCAAGCAAAGGTACATGAGGAGTAGTGATCTCAGAGGTAGTCACTGGGCTACAAGCGGTCATTTGAACTCAGTTAACGTTCACATGGACCAAGGCGGGTGTAAAAGAGGCAACAATACACCACAACACGTCACAATGCACAGCGGAAAACACCAAGGATCTTCCCGTAGCAACAGTAGGAGCACACAGAACTCACAGACAAGGTTGCGCTTTATTACTTGAAAGAGAGTACAAGGTTGCGCTAACTGTGTAGGTCTACTTGAGGTGTCATTCACTAGGTCTTACTCGACTATTTAAACTAACTAGCATCGGGAAACAGGGATCACAATGCGTTCATCAGTGGGAGTCACACAGGCACAGGAGAGGACTCACCAAGAGATCGCATGATGAAGGAGATTCCAAGGAGACGCCCGACGAGTCAGCCGCACAATACAACCCCTCAGCTCACCATCTCTAGCAAAGGCGCCCGCTTCAACACCAAAGGATCGGAAATCAAAGGACCACGAACCAATGGAGCGGAATCTGCAACAGAGAGAAACAGTGGCTCAAAAAAGGTACTCTAGCAGAAAAACATTTTGAAAATGTGCATGAAACATTCATGGAGAAAGTGAAAAAGACTGAAATCAAAATTGAGGAACTTTTGAATGTTCAGCCAGTTGATGCAACAGTGCTCTCAGCTGAAGAGGAGACGATGGAAAAGAACTTACCATGCCTCCAGCCAAGTGGGAAGAAAATCAAGGATTGGCCGAAGGCCAAGTCCACTCCCAAAGGCGAATTGGAAGGAGTTCCACCTCCAAGAGGAACTCCTACCGCCATGAAGAAGGAAAATTTCTGCAAATTAGAGAGAGAGAGGGGAATGGTCAGAAACAGAGACCTAGTCACAAAGGAAAGCACAGACCAGATTCTAAAATCAGTGCTTGTCAGTGAGGACCTTACAAAACTCTCCAGCTCACAGTGTGAGTAGCAGGCAACCAGAGCAGAACCTAGACACCGAAGGAAAGGGGAAGACCTTACCAAGTGTTGAGAGGGAGTTCAAAGGCAGTGGGAGCAGACTCCAAGAGAGCACTCACGATTAACTCCAGAGAGCCGGTTACATTCAAACCTGTCCAAGAACGCAACACATGAGTGAGTATGACAGGAGAAGAAACCGAAGGTAAAGGCTTGTAAAGTCAAGACATACAAAGATGCATTGTTGACAAGAACTAACAAATTGGGACAAATTGGATGTGAAGGACAGAATTCTTACCTCAATGTGAGGAAAGCCCTTTCAAAATCATCCACTTCAAAGGATTCCACAGACGGCCAAAGCTCACGAGGTTACGATCACGAGTGAAGAGCACCTAAAAACGCCAAGCACAACGGAAGGCGTGATGGGAAAAAACAAAAGGATAAGTTTCAGATTCCAGTCCCTATGTCAAAATTGGGTCAAAGTGTAATTTCACAAAACATAAAATTTGAAGACTAAAAATGAGCAGCAGACGAGAATATATGAAAATCAAAAGAGTTAAAAACTAGAAAGGACTCTAAGACATTCGAACCTGTAGACTTCCAGAGCAATCAGAAAGATAATAGAAGGCACAATGCCACCTAAGGAAATAATTGCTAGAGAGGAGTACAGGAAGAAATCAGATAAACATCAGACTAAGAGTAAGGAGTCTGAGAAATTCTTACCTCTGAGAATACTGGAGGAAATGGAAAAACAGCCGCAGGTTGGAAGGTTCCACGCATGGAATACAGCGGAAGCCGTGGCTGGGCGAAAAGAAAGAAAAACTCCAGACGCCATTGAGAAGAACCTAAGCCTTAGTCTTCAAAGGGCGTGCTAAGATATGGCAGTCTGAGGAGAGAGAAGGAACTAGATGAAACCCTAAAAGGAGAAATCAGACAGGAAAATTCCAAAGGACAGAGTGAACCTACCTGTGAAAGTACTAACAAATATATATCTGGTGAAAGTACAGGTTGTACCCTTGCAGTCGTGCGACAAAGGCGCGGAACAAATTTGGAGTCACAACGTTGGGAATTATCGACAATTCATCGCCACCGCGAACGGATTAATCGAACGGACGAAAAATTTGGACATCATTCGAGCGACAATACAGGGACTTTGCGACGGAATACACGACAAAAGCATGATGTCTGATGGACATCGAAATCGAACGACAAAGCGACATCCGAATCAACGGTCGAAATGACATCTTCATTTCGTGGAATGAGTTCGCCACCGAGGATAGAGGACACGTCAGATGGTCCCAAGTTTCAACCGTTGGCAGCGAAAGTGAACGCCAGCGACGCAGAGTTTGACGGCGCCAATCGCGCTCTAATTGGTCCTAATATTTTTTCAGATCATCATGGAACCACATGTGGTCCCCACGGGATCATAAATCGAATGGAACGAGTACCATTCCGAATAGACGAAGCGACAAATTGTATCGACTTCGTACTGACCCAACTGTACGGCGGTCAGCAAAAATATTCCGCGGGAATATCGAACGAGAATTTCTTAGGATTACAACGAAATGTTACTAAAGACGATTTTGTACCAAACACATCGCCGACACATCGAGTGGGAGTGTTGGTTTTGGTGCGATCTTTGGCGATTCATTTGTACCTGCCAGGATATATTTGTACCGGCAGACTTTTACCGATTCACATTTCGTGACGTGACGTGACGCGACGAATCAAACTGTACGGAATCTGACGACAATTCCGCCAACCTTTATTTTGTGTACAGATTGTGTCAGAATCGAGGAGCGGCACATTGTGGTGGAAAACGACAATTGGCAATATCTCATTGCACCACTTAGTCATTCATTTCATCACAGGATGACAGATAGAAAGATATAAAGTGCACCAAAGCACTTAGAACAATTATCTCATGGAAATGGCATGCAGATCACTCTCAGACTCAGAATACTCTCAAGATTCATAGAAAAGCATTTACTTTATTAGATCAGAACTCTTTGTACATTCTTATTAGGATTCATATCATAGACAATAGAAGGAGAATGCAGCTTTATTAAAAGATAGTCCATAGGAACATTTGTATTCTAATCGGGGCTCACTTCGGCTTACGCCTTGTGGCCCCTTGACTATATCTAAATTTCTCAAGCTGCCTAAACCTGTCCAATCTATTGATTTGTTTCCATGCCTCTCCCATTGCTATCTACCTAGTGGTTCGTACAGGCTAAGTTTCGCTGTGTTTAGATCTCATGTGTTTATAAGTTGGGTGCGCACTGGCTTATACGACCATGTAAAACTATCAGTGAGTGCCACACTAAATTCAGTACATATTGAACTAATACTAAAAAAATATTTCTTAAGTCTAAAAAGTCTCTCTCACACAGGTGTTCTAAGTGACTGGAGTTTATAAAACAATACGAATCTTTACCCACTTCCTTCGATCTTTTGTCAAAAAACGGACAACCGTCTCTACCCATTTTTCTGCCAAAATCTCGGTCATCCCTTTCATACAGAAACTCATTTCTGTCATACGGATGTACAATTTGTAATGCCTAAAAAAGATAGATACGGATGTACAATTTGTAATGCCTAAAAAAGATAGATAATTTGTAAAAAACCAGAAAGAAAGGGGCACACTGTTTTGTACATGAATGTAACTTGTGGGGAATGTGGTTTTTCGTCGACAAACTGTTAATGCGACCGCAACAACTTTTCACCGCGTCTCCGCTAAATTTTGGGCGGCTGAGTACAGATCATATCCGTGAAAAAAAAAGCGATAAAAAATTGCAATCTGAATGGCTCGCCTCAGCTACATGCAAAATTGCTTACGTTAAATTTGAAATTTGAGCACAAAACCGTCTTCTATTGCCCGTATTTTTCCGTTTCTTTTAATTTACTTACTATGTAAAAAAAATACACACCAAATAGTGTACCTTTGTGTCAAGCAATTTTTCTCCCTGCCATGCCCGATCGTAGCTCGCTCATGGGCTCAAAGTAATTTCCGGATAAGTATAAGTATAATCGGGAAGAATCTTTGTGATAAATGTGGATATTATGCCCCTTTGTCTTGACCAAATATCGCGGTCATTTTGTATAACATGGGAAGAAAAAGCTCCTATGATTGCGATGGATTGGTTAAGTTTAGTTAATCAATCTGGAAGAAGTCCCATATGCTTCTCTCAGCTGAACCAGTATAGAGAAACCAAGAAAAAGGGTGTTAGCAATTTTAAGTTTAATGCATTTGTTAAGCAAACTACAATATTATTTTGTTGTTTATTGTAAAGTCATTTTTCAAATTTTCAATTTTATTCTCTGTCAACTATGTTCCATTCCAAAAATCCAGGAACACAACTTTTGGAAAGTGGAAACAAAAAAACAAAAAAATGACTTATCAGTATCTACTTCCAACATTTTTGTTGTTGTATGATATTTTTTGTTGTTTTTGGTTAAGGTTTTCAAGTAAGTTTTCCTAATTATTCTTTATCGATTGTATTCCATCCCATAAAACCCAGCCAATTATAGCATCGTCAAAATGGTAAACCCAGTTAAAAAAACAAAAAATCGGAATCCATAAAAGAACTGAGGTACCTGAGCAGCTGTATAACCACAACTCGGTGCACTTGAAAGCCTATTTCGAACATATTAAGAAAAAACATTGATTCATTCTAAGTTGCAAACAACCCTTTTTATAAAAAAAGTCTTTTGGCAACACGAGGCCGTTTTATCAGCCATCCTTGGTCTAGTCCCACGATATATATAATACCAGTTTTAACCAATGAGACGGACAAATGGCGCAGATTAGGGCGCCCTGAGAGTGTGCCCGATAGCCTAAAACATAAAAAAGGGAGGTAGGAGGGGAGGAGGGAAAAGGGAGGAGGGAGGAGAGAAGAGGGAAGTGAGGAGGGGAAAGAAGGAGGAGGGAGGAGGGAGGAGGGAGGAGGGTTGGGGGAAGGTGAGAGGGTGGATGGAGAGGGAGGGTGGAGAGAACATTAAAAAGGGGTGATAAGAGTAGAAAAAGACATGGATGCTAAGAGGTAAGTTTTGCTCTTCTGCTTTACTGTGAGGAAGACCAATCTTCAATCGATGGAGAATGTTGTGGATATTTTTGTTTTTTCAGTTTTCTTTAACAATTTGGCCGTTTGGATCAAATTCTATAATTCGACGAAAGCTTAATGTCCCATTTATACTTGTTATGTTCTTGTTCATCTCGCTCTAGTTTGCTCTCCCGCTCTCCCTTACCCCCTCTCTTCCTCTCTGCCTCTCATCCCCTCTCCCTCTCTCCCCCATTTAAGCAATTTTTCCAATAAACAATAATATAATTATTTCAGTGACTTGTTGCTACTCTAAAATAACGAAATTCATGACCTATGATTTTTCTTGTTGAATCACCTCCCCTTTTACTCGTTACATACATTTAAGAGTCTAAGCCATTCTTGCAATTCGCCGTGGTTTCTATAATAAAGTACTATTGGTTTTTTATCTGTTATATAAGGGTAATAATAGATTGTAAGTTAAAGTTGCATACATAAAAAATGTAAAAAATTGGTTACCATGTACTAATACCCATTTCTATGATTACCTAAGCATTCAGCCCCATAAACGTGAAAGAATCAATTTAAAACTCAATGTTCACTATAAAGCAAATATAACAGCGGAAGAATTCACATTCAAAAAACATTGCATCACATTGAATGGACAATAAGATGACGTTTCACAAAAAATCTCACATTAATACAAACTGAAATTATAATCTCTACTTTTCTCTTCCTTCCTTATCTAATTCCCCCACATTCATTTTAATTGATTATAAACAAATCCATGGCATCCCTTATATAACGCAGCCGTCTATGGCGCGATACGGCTGATCCGTGCGCCGCTGATAAACCTCTACAAATGTGTCACCTGTCCACCGAATAGACTAAAACATTCTAATTTTCACTAAAAAAAATATTTTTCACGAAGGACGAGAAACATAGCTACAAGACAACCCAAACTAGAAGTACAGGACAACCCAAAAGTATTGTTGTACTAGACTAGACGTACGGATGTTTCTAGACGCGAACCAAAACAACAAAAGTGAGGCAAAACGAACAAACAAGTAATTTCACTAAATAATGTAAAAAGTAGTAATGCGAAATAGAGCCGACTCCTTGCCCACCCATTCTTCCAAAGAATCGTAACCTCCTCTTCATTGGAGAATCGTCTCCATTCACATCAACCTTAGTTTGAGTCAACCTCTCAAAAGCACATCGAAGGCCGCCGCCTTGGTAAGCATATTAGTAGCTTTTACAAATGCGGATACCTACTGAAATCCAACCTCTTTTGCAACTACTAAGGATCGAGTTAAATCAGATGAAAAAAGAGGTATTTTACAAAATTACTACAGAAGATACGATTATGATTCTCTAAGGGTCCGAACGAAAACATTGACCGTCCAATTATGTTTTGGCCTTCATGCACGAAGCAATTGCTCCATCCGACTCTGTAGGTGCTGGCCACCTCAGGGAGATGAGTCCTTCATCACAGAACCATTAGAATCGCTACACCTAGATGATAAAGACTCGTGCGACGACGGACTACCATCCAAAATTTCACACGTCGCCAAGGCCAAAGTGACCAGAAAATGTTTCCTGAAGAGATATTTACATTTTGCATTCCTTCTACCATCATGGTTTCCCGCGCTATTTTTTGTCGTTTTTTTTTTGGAATACAAACTCAAATCTTAATACAAATTCAAATTGGAAGGGAAACATTCATCCTAATTTTAGATTTTAAAATAGAAAAGAATGATAAAGTTGCCGCCATATTCAGAATAAAAAAAGTATCACAAGAATAACTAAAAAAAATAAAAAATGACATATATATAAAAAGCCCTTTGATGCTTATTTATCGTGGTTGCTCAGACTCTAGTCGTAAAAGTAAGTTATCCTAAATGCTCTCATCATTATGGTTTTAGTAAAGGATGGTTTCGACCCTTTAGCCTTTCATCCAGGAGTATTACCATCACTGGTACTAAAAAGTAATGGCTTTTTGACCATCGACGGATTTGGTAACCAATTTGAAAACTGTTGGAGAATCCACTTTAGAATCCACAGGTGTGCATCGCGCTACAAGATGGTAATGGTCCACTTTGCACTCTACACGTGTGAATAGCGCCACAAGTTGGTTCGCCATGCGCCGCTAATCACCGTTTAAATTCGGTAGTAGGCGCTTGCAAACACAATGGCCGGGTATCTCAGTTTGTAGCGCTAGTGTATCCCAGGTTGCGTGTTTAATCCACAGATTGGCCATTTTCCAAAGTTAACACTTTGGCGCCCATGCGACAAGTAAAACATCGTCGATTTACAACATGGTGGCAAAGTCATGGGGCGATGGCAAGCCACACGAAATAGAGTACATTGTGAGAGGGTGTGATGGAGAATTGTTCACTTTGGAATCCACACTTGTGTATTAGGCAACAAGCTGGTTCTTGAGTGCAGCGCTAGTTGCCGTATAAATTTGGTACTAGGCGCTTACTAACACATCGGTCGAGTTCGTGGATCGTGGATCGAGGATCGAGGATCGAGGATAGGATCAACGATCGAGGATCGTGGATCGTGGATCGAGGATCGAGGATCGTGGATCGAGGATCGAGGATCGAGGATCGAGGATCGTGGATCGTGGATCGTGGATCGACGATCGAGGATCGAGGATCGAGGATTGAGGATGGAGGATCCAGGATCGAGGATCGCGGATCATGGAGGATCGAGGATCGAGGATCGCGGATCGAGGATCAAGGATCGAGGATCGTGGATCGAGGATCGTGGATCGTGGATCGTGGATCCTGGAACGTGGGGCATCGATCAAGCCATGTCAAAGAGAGCGCAATTAAGCCTTTCGACAACCTCATTTTGTTGGGGGCTATACAGAGAGGAGGTTTGATGAGTTTCGCCACATGATGATGAGAATTCCGAAAATTCATTAGTTATTTATTTACCACCATTATCATATCAGAATAATTTGATGCAAGAGTACAATTGATTTTCAACAAAGGATTTAAAGATTTTAATTGAGAAAAAGTTTTAGATTTATGTTTCATGAGAGCTATGTTGGTGAATTGAAAGTAATCATCAATTATTTTAATAATGTGCACGGATCCACCCATGCTTGGTTCTCTCATCGGGCCACACACATCACTATGAATTAAATCAAAAGGAGATTTACATTCATAAAAGCTTGAAGGTAAAGAAATGCAAAGCTTTTTGCCAATAATGCATCCATGGTAAAAATCAAGTTTTGTTGTATTAAAAGGATCAATTCCTAAAATAGAGCCCTTACTAAGGTCACTAGGCTAGATCTTTTGAATTGGCCGAACCTCAAATGCCATTTTTGAAAACAAGAGGAAGAGGGAGAGGAATTTGCTATATTTTTATTGACTAAATCCTAAAAGCAATTGAAAACATAGAGATTACCACATTCCTTTCCCCCTCCTAAGGGAATGTGGTTGGATGAAAAGAAAAGAACACCATATTTCATAATGCCAAAACTTATATTTCGTAAGGCAGTCCCCGCAGCAAAAGGATTATTTTTGAGTTGGTGAACGTTATAAATCTTCTCCTAGATGATAATAAGACAACTATTTGTATTAATAGTCAGAAGTCCAACAATATTTGATGTTAGAATTGAATTATTGCCAAGCACAATACTTAAAGGAACAAAGAGCGTAATGAGATTAATCATGATGGTCTTTGACACGACATGTGGTGAAAAAGGCACGTGTCAATCAACTATTGAGAATCATTACCGGTTGAGTTGAACTCTACCCAAAATCCATTAGTGGAATGGAAACGGATCAAAATTGGGAGGCATGAAAGCAGGTGGTTCTTGATTGGTGGAAGCTTTAGGTTAGGAAGTTTGGAGGAGCGACGAAAGTAAGTGCGGCGGAAAGTGGAATTGATTTGGCACATTTTGTACCAAGGGGAAGAAGGACCGTAAGGTGGCATAGTGAATTTTACGTTGTGCGACAAAATCTTCGAATCTTCGTCCATACATTTAGTGATGGCGAGTTGATTGGTCGCATAATTGTCGTCATTTTCAACAAGAAGGATTCGAATTTGTACTTCACCAATAGTATGCCCCCACGCTTTCTCAAAACGAAAAAGGTGATAAGATTTGAAATTTCCAGTTATAAAAGTCTTGTCTTAAATATTTATAAATACAAACCTTTTTATTTATGAACGGAGTTTGACACAGAGGCCGTGGCCCCATAACCTAATAAGTTAGCAGTAATAAAGCCAAAAAAAGGAAAAGGAACAAGAGAGCACAAAGTAAAAGAAAATAGTAAAACAAAAGGATAAAACAACAAGAGATAAAAGCACTGCTATTGTGAACTTAGGTATTGTATTGATGAAAAATACAATGAGAGGTTAGATTACTATGAAGAAACTCAAACGTGGAAGCCGCAGCATACAAGGTGAAGGTAAACCTAGTCTAGGTAGATCCAAAAATGGTAGAGATAAACACTAATTAGAAATATTCTAAGAGGTAGTGGGAATCTTTCTACGCTAAAACAATATGTACAAAAAGAGTACGACGCATGAGGACACTAATTAACGTAGTATCCTTAAGACTTAGTGTTCTAGGACTTAGGTAACATTCAACAAAAACTAAGTAAGACATACTGGTTCATTAATAACATGCAATTTTGAATATCAATAAGGGCAAATTTAAGCGAGGGGGAAGAAGAGATGGATAGGAAAAACTTATAGGAGAGTGTAAGGAGAGGGAGAGGGCTAATTTTTGGTAGAGGGAGAGAGAAAGGAAGAGGGGTAGAGGTCGAAATATAGA